>VYZP01003968.1:84453-105879 GCA_013400635.1 Hypocryptadius cinnamomeus
GCCCCCCGCGCACCCCCCGCCTCTCCCCGCGGCCGGGCCGCCGGAGGGAAGAAAGGGAAAACAAAGTTTCCAGGAAACGGGCGGGTTTAGGTCCCACCTATTGAAAGCAACCACCCAAAAAAAAAAAAAAAAAGAAAAAGAAAAGCAGCAGGTCCCGGAGCCCCCGGGTTGGCACCGCCGGAGTCTCCCGGGACCCCACAGCCCTCGGGAAGGAGATGGTCCCGCTGCCGATCAAGAGGAGGGAGAACGAGGGGGCGGAGAGGGGCTGAGCGGCTTTCAGCGAAGTGCCAGCACTCGGGACTGTTTTCTCCATATAAAGTTCTCTCCCTCCTCTGGCAGCGTCCCCATCCTGGCCAGTCCTGGTGGGATGCGCTTGTCGGGAATTGCATCCCCTTCCTGTAGCTGCATCCCTGAGAGATGGAGTCTGAGGGGAAAATGTGGTGAAAACTTTGTTGCTGGACAGCAGATGTGTTGTAATCAGCACTGCTTGCTCTGGGACATGGAATTGTGCACACAGCAGTGACCACCGCATTCCCTGGAAGTCCCTGCCCCACGCACTGGCCGCCCCTCTCCTGCCTGGGGGTCCCTGCCTCAGGGTCTTGCCAATGGTACCACCCGGGCATGTCCCAGCCCTCCCTGTGTGTCCTGAGGGTCACCCAACACACCAGAGACCACCCATCAGGGACAGAGGGCTGAGACCCCTCAGCTCCATGGGCTCTTGGGGTTTGAGAGCTCTGCCCTCCCCACACTTGGGGTGGTCCTGGTCAGGGGCCCCCAACTGTGGCCAGTGCTCTGCTCAGGCACGTCAGGACACTGCACTGGGAGGGTCTGCAGTGAGTCAGACTCCTCGTCCAGATCTACCAAGGGATTTTTTGTACTGACAGAGTTGGTAGGGTCCAAGCATGCCAAGGGCAGAGTCCAGGAGAAGCCCCATGTGTGGGGGCTCCTGGTGTGTCCTGCTCTGGGGGCACATGGCTGGTTTTACAGAAGCACTGTCCCACACTGCAGCCATGGCTGGGGGAGTCCCATCCTCCATCACCTTCTTTAAGGAGGTGGGGAGGGATATTGGAGCAGAAGCAGCAAATCCTTGCTGAGAGAAAGCTTGGAACAGCTGGTTTTGATGGAAACAATCCATGTACTGCTCCACCATGGATCTGTGTGGGCTGGGGGTGTGCAGGTCATGGTGGGGGCCTTTGACAAGTGCACAACTGGTGCCAGCAGGCCCCTCCTCACCCCAGCAGTGCCACCTCACCTCAGAAAGGTCCATACAGGAGCAGCCTGACAGTGCTGCCCTGTCACTGTGCCACTCTCATGCTGGGGTCTTGCTCTCCTTGCTCAGATTTGAGAAGACACTGAAAATGACACCCTCTCCCTCTTCCCAGACCCCTTGGTCCTCATGGGCAGCACTGGGCTGAATTTCCATGGTGCAGGGAGGGGTCAGTGGGGGTGAGGGTCCCATGGGCTGCCCCTCTCCCTGAGCATCAGGGCCACAGCAATTGCTGTCCCCTGCCAGGGCACTGTGACGCCTGGGGAGGGCTGGTGGCCATGGGAGCTCACAGCTGGTGTCACCTGCCCTGGCCTTGCTCCCAAGGCTGCTTCCTGGGCACAGGAACCTCTGCCACTGGCGTTGGTGAGTGCCCAGTCTGTCTGGGCTCATGCTGCTGGGTTCGGCTCTGCCTGCACAAGCCCGCTCTTCCTCCTGTACCAGTGTGAACTCTGGATGCACTCTGCAGCGGAGGTGCACACTTGAGTTCTTGTGACAAACAGCCAGAAGAGCACCGCCGGCAGTGCAGGAATTGGAAGCAGCCATTTCTCACTCTGCTTGGAAGCACGAGCAGTTTGTTGCCGTGAGGGGTGTAGGGGTGTGTGGGATGTGTGGGACTGGGCAAGCTGGGGTGTCTGGTGCTGGGCAGGCTGTTGGGATTATCTTCTGTCTGGTTTCCTGCCAAGCACAGAGTGGGAACCACTCACAGTACCTGTCCCTGCTCTGGCACCTGGGGCAGAAGTGGCAGGAGACAAGTGCCTGGCTGTCCCCTGGGGCTGTCCCTCTGCCTCTGTCCAGTCAGGGCTGTCCCTCAGGGGCTATCCAGGGAGCTCTGGGCTTGGTCCCAGCACCTCACCAAGAGGAAACCTCCCTTGTTTGCAGCTTTAGTGCCCACTTCACTCACCACCTTGTACTGCAGAGCCATCTGTCTGCCAAGGCACTGGAAAATGCCGCCCATGGTAGGCCAGCCACACTGCTGGTGTTATTTTTACTCTTCTTACTAAGACAGGGTTGCATTAAGACGGTGTTTGCACTGCTGAAGCCCAGAATAACTGCTCATTTACTCAAGGTGTTCAGCGCAGGATTGCGACTTTCAGCGCCCCCGCCCCTCTCCTGGAGCTGCTTCAAAGCGTGCCGCTCCCTGCAGTGCCGGTCCCTGCCGTGTGTCCCGCACAGACAGAGCCGCTGTTTGCTCTGCTGGGTGTGTGCCGGGGCGGCTGCAGCCCCTCCAGTGCCCGCACATCCTGACTCAGTCCCTTGTGCCGGTAGATAAACAACCCCTGAAAAGGGGTAGTGTCTGCTCTGAGTCGCCCTGTTAAGTCGTCAACCGACTTCAGGAGCTCTGCCCATCTCCTCGCTGCTTCCCGCCCCGGGTATTCCCCAAACTCAGCCTCAGCCCAGCCGAAGCTGCTCCTGCAGCCCCCGAAGCTGGGACACCTGTGTGCTCCTCAGTGGGGGCCCGGCATCGTCCCGGGGTGAGGGTCTGTGAGGGGCCCTGCAGGGATGTGACTTCAGGACAAAAAGTGTTTTATGCCCACGATGACAGGACTAGCAGGGAGCTCTGGGGGCTGTGTGGGCATGCGAGATGCAGCAACCATCCCTCTCACACCTCTGATCTGTGAGCATGGGAAAGTTCTTCCCAAAGCTGGGATGAAAGTCCTGTAGCTGCTCCATACGTGGTGGGCAGAGCCAAGGGGCAGCCAAGAGGCCATAAGGGCAGGCAGGCTGGGGAGGGGGAGGATGGGGTTGGTGACAGCATCACGCTTGCTTTGGGGCTCTGGTTGCCGCAGGCAGCTCTGGCGCTGGGCTGAGCGAGACGGGCTCAGTGCAGCGCGGGGCTGCCGAGGCGGTGGGGCTTAGAGCCAGCATAAAGGGGGGCTTGTTCCCAGCTGTGGGCAGCTGTGCCAGGCCAAGCACTGCAGCCTTTCCTTTGGGTGGAGAAGTGGCTTTTTTAAGGAAAAGCATATTGTTTTTCCACCTGGCCCCCCAGGCAGGCGTGGCGTGCTCCGGTGTGGCAGGCACAGGGCAGATACGGCCGGTGGGGCTGAGGCTCGCAGGGCAGGGGGAGGGATGTGCCGGTGGGGCTGAGGCTCGCAGGGCAGGGGGAGGGATGTGCCGTGGTGTCGGACGCAGCCCGGGGCTCTGGCTCCCGGCTCACGGCACGGGCTGAGCCAGAGGCTGTTCCCGAAAAATGCAGAGCCTGAACCAGCATGGCCTAGAGGGATCGGCCAGCAGCTGATAACCAGCTTCTCTTGGGAGTCCTGGTGCAAGGCACCCCCTCCCGCTCCCGGGGGGCTCAGGAGGAATTAATTATGTAACTGTCCTTGTTTACAGGCAGAGTCTGAATTTTTATTTAAAATAAATTAGAGAAAAAAAACCCTCTCGAAAATCTCTGGGTTTATTGGGTCTGCAAGCATGCTGGGGCAGGAAAGCTGGGGGCTTCCCTGGCAAGGTCCCAAGCAAGCTCCTGGGAGGTCGGTCCTGTGTTGGACAGCAGCAATCCATGCAGGGGAGGTGGATTCTCCAGTTGTGGCAAACCTTCCCTTGCTGGTGGCCCCAGGATGGCCACAAGGCCAGTCCCACTGTGGCAGGGTCGCAGAGCAGAGCGGGCTGCAGTGCTGCAGGATGGGCTCACATCCACTGCCAGGACAGTCACGAGCCAAACACAATGTTTTGCAAAGTGATCTGGCCGTACCTGGTGCAAACTGAATTCCAGCCTCTGGCTGTCATTTCCTAGCAGTTTGCTGGAACCCCCCCAGCCCTCCCTCCCCAGGGCGCCTGTTCCCCCAGGGCGCCGCTCCCCGGCAATCCCTCACCACCTTCACAGCTTGCAGGCTCCAACGGGTCTGCAGGGGGAAACAAGAAGGGTCTGTGCTCCCCACGTGGTGCACAGAGTGTTTGTGCTCCTCCACGAGTTCTCACGTCCAGATTTAATGCCTGAAGCTGGGTGGTTCCCCCAGGGCAAACACATGAGCCGTGGGTGTCCCCCATGCAGGTCACCTGTGTCCTGCCGTGTCTTCCCAGGGTGGGTGTCTGCAGGGCCCCTGCGCAAGCACTGGCAAAGGCGTTTCCAATCCATCCCTCGGGATGCAGCACAGCTGGGATTTTGGAATGCAGCTGGGTTGGCCTTTCCCTGGCCAGCTCAGATCAGATTGAGTTACGTCCAGCCCTTGGAGCTCTACCCTTTGGCGTTACCCTTCACCCTTCCTGTTTTCCTCTGGTACCACTGGTTTCTTTGGTTTTCTATTTCTTACGGCTATCCTGCAGCTCCACAGAACAACAGCAACCCCAGCTCAATGACAGGCAAGACCTCTTTTTGCTCTGCCACAGCAGGCACTTGGAGATAATGAAGCTTCTCTGGGATACTGTGCTTGCAGCCATGTCCCAAAGCCAGGACTGAGCTGGTGTCCTTGTCCCACAGCTCAGCTCCCACTTGCACCCAGAGCTGCCTCTGTGTTTACCTGCTGAAACCAGACCCACTGCCCCGGCTGTCACCCAGGAGGACAAATCCAGGCAAGACAGCTCCCACTGTGGCACAGACCAAGCCCCCAACTTGTGCTTCTGAACTCCCATGGCTGTTTGTGGCTGAACCCCAGTTCAGGGCCTGCCAGGACACGAATGGGCCTGTAGTGGTTCTGCTGGCACCAGAACTGCTGGGGGGCCCATGTGGGTGGCTCTGAATTTTCCCACATGCTGTTGTCACTGCATCTCTGCCTTGTCACCCATTTCCCACACTTCCTCCTTGACTGGGACAGGGCACAGCAGTGGCAGTGGCTGGGAGTGTGGGAACCCCAGTGCTCTTGCTCTTCCTCTTCTATTTTTCCTCTTTGCTCTGTCTTGTCACAATTTAACCCAGTGACCCTGCAGCCCCTGCAGTTTGTAGGGCAGAGCTTGATGGGAATCTGGTGGTGAGGAGGAGGAGAAGGAGGAAGAAGAGTGCCGTGGCTGTCTCTGGTTGGAGCTCCCTGCTCTGTGTCAAACCACGCACTGTCTGCTCTGCTGGGGCAGGGCTCAGGAGCCACAGGGGGAATGGCTGACCCAGGAACTTCCATGGGGAAGAGAAGATCATTC
The DNA here is from genome assembly GCA_013400635.1 of Hypocryptadius cinnamomeus. NCBI lineage: Eukaryota > Metazoa > Chordata > Aves > Passeriformes > Zosteropidae > Hypocryptadius > Hypocryptadius cinnamomeus. The sequence continues at coordinate 89,789 of VYZP01003968.1, forward strand.
CCTGGGGCTGGGATCTGTGCCTGATCCCTGATGGGCCCTCCACTTGTCTGAGCTGGTTTTGTCATCTGCTCCATCCAACATTTTCGACCTTTTTTCCTTTGGAAGAAAGTATTTCCTGGGGTATTGTGGGAGCTTCTCTCCAAGGCTGGAGGGTGCTCTGCACCCTGGCACTGCCAGACCCTGACCAGCCCACACTGCTGGATCACTCCCAGCCCCTGACAAATGATTTTGCCATTTCACGAGAGAAAGGAGACATTGATTAACTCCTGTACTTGTCTTTCTGGAAAGGTTATGGCTTAATTGGTCAAACTTGGGAGTCATAAATCATGTGCTAAAGGATCAGCAGAGATAAGAAAATTTTTGCCAGAATGTTGCAAAACACTTTTTGGTAGGAGGGGAGGAGGGATCTGGGTATGTGCTCATCCAGCTGTGGGGGCTGATAGCTCTTGAGTGCACAGGACCCTTCCAGGGAAAGGATTCAGCCTCCAGCCACAGGCCGGAAATTCCCCTGTTTCTTATCAGTTAAACTCAGGATTTGCAAAATATCCTTTTTAAATTTTACTTAGGAAAAAAGAAACAGGAAAGCCATTGTTTGCTTTATTCAGAAGAATCATAATTCCATCTGGTTTGAAAAATTACTCTCCTCACTGGAAAGTGCTACTTCTCCAACCTAAAAGCTGTAATGGGGGGAGGATGCAGCAGATCAGCTCTCAACAGAGTGGAAAATTGAGCAAGGGAACTGTCAGGCTTGGCTTGGAATGATGCTGGAGGGACAAAAGATTTTTGGCTCTGGCAGTGAGCTGGGTCCCATCCAGCTGGGCACGGCTTGCACTGGCCACACGGGATGGGGAGTGGGCACATGCAGCTGTAGGGCACGGGGATGGGAAGCAGGGACATACCATGAAGATGTAGGAATGTCCTGGCTTGGTGACCTTGGTGCCACTCAGGATGTGGCATTACTGGAGAATGGAATGAACTCCAGGCTTGCACAGGACAGGCTGTGCAGACCTGTCCAGGTTCTCTAGGACAACGACTTTCAGACCAAAAGGAATGGGATGGACTCAGTGACCAGGATTTCAGTGGAGCAGGGACAGAATTGTCAGTAGGAAAATCAGTGTTGAGCTGGGGAAGATGGAGTCTAAACATTTGTAGGGAGAACTAAAGAGCAGACAATTGGGTAGGACCAGGAGTGGTGACAGGCAGAGGTCCTGTGACAGGCACGGCCGGGGTCGGCCCCGTTAATGCTTCAGAAATGATCCAGACAGGAGGAGCGTGGCGCCCGCGGGGGGCAGCTGGGGCCGTAAGGAGCTCAGCGGGGCTTGGCCTCGGGATCTGGCAAAAACAAGGCTGAGGGGGGTATGAGTGATGCTCAGCCAGACTGGGATGGGCGAGTGCCCTTTGCCGAGGCGCAGCATCCCGCAGGGTGCGAGCCATGACCGTGCTGGGCTGGGAGGAGGAGTGTGTTTTTCTGGAACGGCCTCCAAGGCAGAGATCGCTTCTCCTCTGATGTCTTTTGATTAGCTCATGCTGTGGCTGCCCAGGGGGGCGGCCGGCCAGTGCCTGGCCCCGCCAGTCAGGGTCCCGCCTGCCGTCACCCCCTCCCGGATGCCCAAACAGGCAGAGCGGGGACATGCCTGCGGGGACAGAGTCTCTGGGGCCCTCAGGCTGCTTTGGGACCGGCAGGGTCGCACCCCGACCAAACGGGTCCCAAAGGCTTCAGGACAGCGCGTTCCCAAAACAGAGTGGGGAGGCTGGGCAGGATGACACCACTCTGCTCATGTACTGGGAGGAGAACGGGACACTGAGGCACTTAACCCTTACAAAAGGGTCCTCTGAGCAGGACCAAGGTGCTGGCAGCAAGCAGGGAGCCAGGCTGTAGGCACAGCCCATGTAGGGGGCACAGGGGGCATTCTTGGTGGCATCAGGTGCCTGTGGACACTGTGCTGGGGTGGTGGGAGCAGCTGGAACCTGGGTGAGAACCCCAGGAGCTGGCTCTCAGTGGGACACAACTTCTCACGCTCCTCTATGAGGACCATCCAGGTGTTTCTCTTCAGGTTTATTAATGTTAATGGTGTTAGTCCCATGTTAATGAGCGCACACAAACCCAGGGCCCACTGCTGGGGCTCTGCTGAGGGTTCAGCCAGGGCTGCAGCAGCAGCAGAGGGATGGTAAAACCATCCAGTGGAGCAGAGAGCACAGTGAGTGACAGGAACATCTCACAGGTCTGCACTCCCCTGGGATGTTCCAGGCACAGCTTCTAATGTGGGAACCCTCCCCACTGATCCACCACAGGGAGAGCGCTAAGGACAGGGAACCAAAGATTCTGGGATTNCCTGAGACAAGGCTGGCACTGGTAGGGATAAAGGCACTTTATGGGAAGATTGCTACACATCTGGTAGATTGTGAATGAACCCTGTGAGCTGGTGATGGAATTATTGCTGATCCACCACAGGGAGAGTGCTAAGGACAGGGAACCAAAGATTCTGGGATTGAGGGTGGAGTAAGAAGTTCCAGCATCCCACCTCTGAGCATGGGAAGTCTCATCCAGTCTGTGATTGAGACTTATGCAGCTGGACAGAAGCAGCCCCAACTGGAGGGACTGGTTACTTGGTGTTTGCTTTAGCTGAACTTTCAGTGTGGTGGTTCTCCAGGTAAATAATCTGGTGGGCCTTTTCGGACGGGCAGGGTGGTCTGGGACTCTGGAGGTCCCTGGGCAAAGCCAAGCTTGCTGCTGGGGCTTCTTCCATAGAGTTCTGTGAATCTGAGTCTTCAGAGGAGAAACTGCTCTGGCTGGAAATCTGGAAGTACTGGGCAGCTTCTGCCCGTGGCCCCGCTGGTGCACCAGCTGTGCTGGGATCTGAGGCAGTCCCATGGGGCACAGCAGTAGGGCATGGTGGGTCAGCAGCTGGGAAGCGTGTCCAGGGAGGCAGGGTGAAGGGACGCCTCCGAGGGGGCTGGCTGCGCTCCTGGGCCAGGTGTCCTGTCACTCGCGGGCTGGCTTTGCTCTTGGGTTTGGGATGGGGGGTGTCAGCAGAGATGTGGTGGTGAGAGGTGTGGGCACCCTGAGGCCCCAGCCGGCAGTGGGGCTGCAGAGAGCTCTGCTCCACACCCAGCGTGGAGCCAGGAGTGGTGCTGGGCTGGGACTGTCCCGGCCCCTGGGGCTGTCCTGGCCCCTCAGTGCTGGTCTCTGGCTGCTCTGCCAACCCCCTGCCCCCCAACACTGCTGGCTCGGGGCTGGGGGCTGCTCTGCACACCGGGACTTCCATGTGAGGAGCTGCAGACCCTGGGCTGGGGGGGCTGGAGGAGCCTCCCTGCCCATCAGTTTGAGCTCCCCAGGCCTCCTGCAGTTCTGCCAGCATCTCCTCCAGGATCTGCCGGGTTTCCTTGTACCTGTGCTGTGCCTCCGTCCAGGCTGCCAACCCTTGGCTGCTCTGCATCCTGCGCACCTGAGCCTTCATCTCCTTCAGCTTCTCCAGGGCAAACTCCACCGAGAGCTTCTGGAAGGATCTCTGCAGGCACCGCAGCGCCTGGCCCTCCCCGCGCTGCGCCCGGGCCGAGCACTGCCGGCAGTCCAGCTTCAGCCCTGCCACCTGCAAAAGAGGGGAGAGTGGCTGCTTTCGTGGCCACCAGCAGCACCATGTCCTGCAGGGGAACATCCCCTGCACCCACCTTATTGGAGAACCGGACGAGCTCCTGCAGCAGCTCCCGTTCTGCCTGCCGCCGCTGCAGCTGCTTGGAGAAGCTCATCAGCTTTGTCTGGAAAAGGGCTGCAGACACTTGGAAGGCATCTGCCTCGGGAAACGCCGTGTCTTGGACCTCAGCTGCCTCCTGGCACAGGGTCAGGCCATGCTGGTACCGAGCCTGCAGGGATGGGAGGAAGGAACAGCTCCACACTTGGGAATGGTGCTGACCTGGGATACGTGTGCAGGGTGATGCACTGCATGTAGCACTCGGCATCGCCATTACAGATGGATGGGAAACACTTCTGGGCAAGTGAGAACAAACAAAGCAATGGGATTCTCCAAATCTCTGCTCTGCCCTGGCCTGGTTCAAAATGTACCAAATGTACCTCCTGTCCCGAGTGGGGTCACCATGCCTCACCCTCCCTACACATCCAGGGGAACCAGAAGGTCTTCATCACAATGTTATTTGTTGTCTGACAGATGCCCAGGCTTTGTAGGAAAAAGGAGATGTGTGGATGGAGTGCAGCAGGGGTTGGGGACAGCAGTCCCAGCCCAGCACACGTCAAGGAACAGCACAGCCACCCCCTCACTGGAGCAGGACTGCCCAGAGTCCCCACAATGCTGAGCTTGACAACTGCAGTGTGACTCAACAGACTGGGGACACCCAGTTCTGCCCAGAAACCTCTTTCCAAACCCAGGGGATGTCTGTTACACAGAAAAGCTCCTCCAGACATACTGTGGCCTGGGTGAGGAACTCCTTGAAGTGCTTGGCAGAGCCCTGGAAGCTGTCGGGACTCCAATCCTCGGTGCCCATCTCCTGCAGCCGAGCTGCTGCCTCCCCATCCAGCCAGGACCCCAGCTGTGAGAGAGCAGAACAGGGATCAGGAGGGACCGGCCACGACAGCAGCAGCGTGTCCACAGCACCTCCCCTTCCTGCCCCGGCCCGGCATCCCAGCCCAGGCTCAGTCACACACGGTCACCCGTAATGAAAATCAAAGCTTGGGCAATCCTGCCATTCTCCAGGCTTCTATCATCATCAAAAACAGGAAACACGACCAAAACACTCAACCATGGAACACCACAGAGGGCAACTTCAACTTGTGGCACCCCAGGGACACCCAGCTCACCTTGCCAAACTCAGTCTCGAGCTCCCGGACCTTGCGGAGGAACTCCAGGCGCTCCAGGCAGCTGTTGGATTGGGACACGAGGTTGTGAAGTTCTTCCTCCAGCTGACTATACAGCCCCTCTGCCAACTCCATACCGGTCCTGGGGGTTGGGAGGAGAGGGGCCATCAGTGCCAGGTGCTGCCAGGTGAGCTCACAGATGCACAAAGTGGAGGAGAACAGGTCTCTTGGTCAGCTCCTGACCCCAGCCTTGCAGGCACCTGGACATCTTCCCAACCCATAGAGCAAATGGATAGCAGGGACCATGGGATGGGAAAGCCCTGTCTATCAGTGCAGCCCAGCCCCACTGAGAGAAGGGAGCAGGAGGGAGCAGTGGATCAGTGCTGCCTCAATGCATGACCATGGAGCAGCGTGGCATGGCTGGACCAGTGCGGCATCACCAGACGGGTGCAGCATTCCCGGCCGACAGCGACATCACCGGGTGAGTGTGGAATGGCCCAGTTACAGCATGGCTGGACGAGTAACAGCATGGATAGATTACGGCATCACTCGATGAGTATGGCGCGTCCAGGTGGGGGTGACATTACTGGATGACTACAGCATGGCCAGAGGAGCCATGCACGGCCAGATTGTGACATCACTGGATGAGTGTGGCACGGCCAGACAAGTGCACATCACCGGACGATCACGGCGTGGCCAGAGAAGCACACACAGCACAGCTGGCCGGGCGCGGCATGGCCGGGACTTGGCCCCATCTAGTGGCTTTTCCCGAGCCCAGCCCAAGGCACTGCTGCCGGCATTGCAGAGCAGTGACAGATCTGGCCTGGCCTGAGGCAGGATACCCTCTCAGGGATCTGGCACCAGTGAGGATGAGTGGACTCCTGCAATGGCCTGTCCCAGACATATGGTCCATGCTTCCAGAGCAGGATCATGGCAATAGCTTGGCCTCATGAGGACCGGGCTGTCCATGGGGAGGTGGCTCTGTCATCCAGCAGGTGCCCTGGCATTGGCACCCCCTAACAGTGGAACTGCCCCATCCTACCTGATGTGGTCGGAGGCGCAGAGGCGAGCGCCCTCCCTGCGCAGCCTGGCCAGCAGGAACCCCCCCTCGCGCTGCACCCGCACCAGCTGAGGGTCACTCAGCACCTTCTGCATCAGCTCCCGGTGCTTCCTGATGCCTGCAGCTGCATCCTGTGGAGACAGGGAGGGTCAGACAAGTGTCTTACCTGGGGTCTCAGCCAGCACAGGACAGGTACCTGGGGCTGCTCCCCAGGCAGGAGCAGAGGGGACAGGGAACAGCCCCATGGCCAGGAGCAGCTAGTCTGGGGACAGTTATGCCAAGTTTTGGGGAACTGGAGGGAAATGTTGTTGTGGCTGCACTGCAGATGGGCACGTTGGGAATGTCCCCAACCTGTGGTGCTGCCACCCCTGTTACCTGTGTCCCAGCCAGCGTGTCGGTGTTCCGCAGCTCCTGGATGCAGCGCTGCAGCAGCTCTGACGCCTGCCTGAGGCTGGCTGTGAAGGGCTGCAGCTTCTGTGGGGGACACAACACCGTGGGTCAGGGGGGGCAGCCTGCCCATGAGGAGGAGGAGGAGAAGGAGAAGTGCCAGGACAGAACAGGAAATACTGTGAGGCACTGGGTTAAAGCTGGTGAGGAAGGGAGTTAGGAGGTGGATGGGCAGCTGCAGGCAGGAGCAGGTAGGAAGGAGCTTGACACTCCTGTGCTCAGAGCACTCTTGTTCATTCCCCTCTCCCAGCCGTTCCTGTTGCTTTTCCAGGGATGTGTGTGGGACACATAAGATGCAGTGGGGACAGAGGGACACGGGGGAGGTGAGGCAATGGCTCATGGCGTGGTAACAGACACCTGGAAGAATTGAACCCACTCGCCGTGGCAGTAGGGGAAGGCACCATCCAGCTCTGGGGGCAGCTGGGAGCTGTCGACGTGGCGGCCCAGAGCCTTCAGCGATGTCAGGGTCTCCACCTGCAGGGCACAAGGCTTGTAAGGCTGCATGGAGCAGAGAATAACCTCCTATTGCACCAGCTCAGGGGACAGGGACAGGCTCACCTGCACCCCAGACAGCTTCTCACGGTGGGAGGCCAGCTCCTTCTCGGCCAGGAGCAGCATGCTGTGAATGCAGCCTGGAGAGACACTCTGTGGGAGGCAGGGGAGAATCACCAGAGCAAAGCCCACATGCAGCCCTCAGGTCACCCATGGCAGTGCAGGACTTTCCTGGGTCAGCTGAGGCTGGTGAGCTCATTGCAAAGGAAAAGGCTCCCACTCTCACTAGTGTGGGAGATGGAAACGTCCCTCAGGCCATGACCTTGTCCCAGCCACCTTGCCTCCCTGGCAAAGGACCATGGGAAGAGCCTCATGAGCGAACCCCTTCTCTGACACCAGTGACACTTCTCTGTGTGAGAAGCATCAGGGCCAACGTGGGTTTTATCAGGCATACAAGGGCAAAAGGTGCTGTGGCAGGCGGGACCCCATAGCCCCTGGACAGCACAGGGCACTCCTGTGGCACTACCTGGGCACTGGCACAAGGACTCTGCCACGACAGTGGATTGTCTCTTTGGAGCCCATTTCCTGGTGAATTCACATATCAGGATGCTGGAGGGCTCTTGGTGGCACCTGCTGGGTGATGGCAGGGCTCGAGAGGGACCTTTGGGGATCACATGGAGAGTGGTACAGGGGAGGCTCTGAGGGTCCCCCAAAGGCTGGCAGCAGTCCCTCCCAGACAGGGACACCCCTGGCATGCCTATGGCACAGGCACACAGAGCCTGGCATACCTGGACAGAGCGAAGGGCTGAGAATAGAACGGGAGCGGGCGGCTGCTTCCTGGCATCCACCACAACTGTCAGCCCAACATCCTTCCCTTCTCGCCTCTCACCGTTCTTCACCTCTTGCCTAGTGAGGGGAAACACAGCAGGGGTGGGGGTCCTTCCCTGGGGCAGGACCCTCTCAAAGCCCCCTCCCACATTCTGCATCCCCAGACAGGCAGGAACCCACAGCCACAGGCAGTGGCCTCATCCCTGTGGGATGTCCCTGCCAAAGGCTCAGAGCATGTGCCTCTGGCAGGGGCACGGTCCAGGGACTTCGGGGATGTGCCCAAACCAGAGTGTGTGGGATGCTGGGTATCTTAGCCTGGGAGCCCTGAGCCAGGCAGCAGCTAGGGGTCACTGGCAGGTTCTGCTGCCTCTTACCTGGGGAGGGAGCAGAGGCAGAGGATGAGCCTTGCCAGCTCGGCAGCTGAGCACCACGCAGCCCGCCAGGCACTGCCACTGGTGGTCACCAGGAGGAGGGCCCTGCCCAGCCTGTCTGAGCTCCCTGTGGAGAAAGGGTGAGTGACCCCTCTGGCAGCCACATGCCAGACCTGAGCACCCTACAATGGGCTGGGGTAACCATCAGTGCTGCCTCAGCTCAGCCTGCTATGGTGCAGCCCCTCTGGCCCTTTGGGAGGGGGAGAGCCAGCCCAGGGGGCTCTTGGCATGAATGTCTGGAATTCCAGAGCTGCTGGGGACGTTTTTTCTGAGAAGAAGATGGGTTTTGTTATTGCTTTTTGGTTCTTGGGAAAAAGAAGGAGCCAAATGTTTAGTGTTTGGCAGCTAAAGCTGAACAGCTTCACTGGAGAGGAATGGTGTGGGAGGGCTTGGGGCGGCTGGGACTGAGGCAGCTGCTCTGCACAGGCTGCCCGCATTTATGTTTTTAATGTTTTTGCCCAGCTGAAAAAAAATTTTCCGCTTGGAGTATTTCTGGCCTCCAGCAAAGCCCTGAAACCTTCCTCCAAAACACTCTCTGCAGCAGCCTGTGTTTCCATCCAGAGGCCTCTCCCACCCATTCCCCAGGCTCATGGTGCCAGCAGTACCTGGCAGGCAGATGATGCCCGAGCGCAACAGCCCAGCGTGCAGGTCCTGCCAGGCTGGAGGCTCCCGACCAGCAGTGCCAGTGCTGGGCACAGAGGGACCATTCTTGCAGCTGGAACTTTCCAGAGACCGTTCCTCCACAGGAGCAGCAGTGGCTGCATTTGTACCTGTGCACAGGGATAGAGGAGAGGGAAGCTGGTGACACTCAACGAAGCAGAGGAACAGCAAAGCCCCAGCAGTGCCTGGTCAGGTGCCGCAACCCCACAGGATGGTACCTTTCCCTGCTGCCCTGGCTCTGCCCATCCTGGGCGAGTAGATGGCTGACATCTTCTTCCAGGCCCCCTCGTGCTGGCTGCTGACTCTTTCGTCCTCGGGGGCTGCCCCGAGCCGCGTGCCCTTCAGGAAGGAGAACTTGTGGCTGGAACCTGGGGGGAGCCGGGGGCTGCCCCGCTGCACCGACCCCCCTCGCCCCAGCACCCCAGGAGTCGCTCGGCGGGACTGGCGGGTGAGGAGCATGGGGCTGCCAGCCCCTTTCCTGTGCTGTGTGGGGGTCTCACGGGGGGTGGCAGGGGGGAGCTCGGAGCCAGGGCTGTCTGGCTCCTCCAGGATGGCTGCCATCAGCCCAGAGCCGAAGCTCACCGGGTTCTGCAGCGCAGCCATGTAGGAGTCACGCTGGCGGCACTTTGGGCCATGTGGCCCTGGCTCCTGGCTCAGCTTCCTCCCCAGGCCTGGGCTGCAGGGACTCTCCTCTGAGCTCAGTGCTCCCCCACAGGGCCAGGCATCTGCTCCTGATCCCCCATTCGCCCAGGGGAGCATCTCATCGGCCCCATCCCTTATCCTCCCTGGAGGGCAGGTGGGCAACAGGGATCTAGTCAGGACATCCAAGTCCTCCTGGGATTGCTCCAGCAGGTCCACATACTCCCCCTCCAGGTTCTGGCTGATGATTTCACTGAGGCTGGGCACAGCCAGCGTGGCCGGCTTCTTTCGCAGACCTGCCTGCTCCACTTTGATCAGTCCCGGGTATCGTCCCTGGTTTGACTTTCGAGAGGTGGCCTTGCAGCCTGGGACGGTGCCCACAATGTTGCTATAGGGCGTGGGGACATTCGCAGTGCCATGGGGCACAGGTGTGCCAGGTGCAGTCTCAGGAGCAGGTTCATGCCAGGCACCAGCGGGCACACTGTCAGCTCCGGCCCTGGGCGTGTCGGTGAACTCAGGCGTGGCAATCCGGCTCCACGGCAGTGGGGTGACGCCGTTCTCGGTGGCCACCAGGCAGGTGTGCAGGGGAGCTCCGGCCCAGCTGCTGTTCACCTCCTCCAGCCACGCGTTGGTGAAGAGTAGAGCGTGGGTGGCCTCGGGGACAGGTGTCTCCTCCACGGAGCGCAGGTCCAAGGAGAGGTGCTTGATGGTGACACGTGCTGTGTGCTCCTCACAGGGCTCTGCTTGCAGGTAGAAGTCCCCGGGGCGCAGCAGGAGGGGGTTGAGCGGTGCGAGGTGCACAACCACCTTCTCGTGCAGACACAAGGGCCAGCCTTCATGGAGAAAGATGCGGTTAAAGTAGGGAGCCTGGGAAGGAGGAAGAACACAGTGCATGAGAGAGCCCTGCCAGCTCTGTGCCTTCCAGCCACCCCCACACGCTCTTGCTGCCCGGCCCTGTGCTTCCCATGGTGAGGATGAAAGAGCCTGGTGACCCAATGCACATCCCTGAGCTGAGCCCCTGCAGCACAGTCCTGCAATCTCGCCCTGAGCCATGGCTATTCCCACAGTGAGGAGTCTACCCATGTGCTTACAGAGGGAAAACCCCTGCTCAAGCCTCTCTAGGATCAAGACAAGATGACCCCAGACTCCCACTGCCTTTATTGCAGCACCACATATGCTGGACAAATCCCAGGGAGCTGGGTGTGCCATGGTCCCCTCTGCAGGGAGCGGATGGGACAAGAAGTGGACATGCAAGGATGGAGCCCACAGGGCAGCGTGCCCATGCAGGCAGGACTCCTTAGGGCAAACCCCCCGTGTCTGGGAGTGGCTCATGGGGGCACCGCTGGGGCACGGGGGCTTACACAGGCCGCCTGCCGCAGGCGCTCGAAGAGCCGCTTGGCCGGGATGAGGAACTGGAGCAGGCAGCAGAGCCCATCCCCCTGGTAGCTGGTCTCCAGCAGCCGAAACACCTGGCCCAGGACGGTGGGAGCCGTGGCTTCGAAGGGCGGGTAGAGGGACTGGAGAGCACTTTGCACCGCCGCATCCAGTGACCCGGCATCCTGCGGGAGAGAGGCAAGCGTCGCTGGTGGAAGAGTGGCCCCGCAGCGGGGACACCGATCCGCCTGACGCGGTGTCTCTGCCCACCATCCCACGCTGCACTGTGCCACTGTCGCGGCCCTGGGACGCCCACACTGGCAATGCTGCTGAGCTCAGGGGCCCCAAACCTTCCTGGGCTGGAAACGGGGGGAGCCGGGAGTGCAGCACAGCAAGCACGGCGCAGGCGGGGCGGGTCCGGTTCCCAGCGCCGGGCTGTGGTTAAGGAGCCTGGGATAAGCCCCAAGGCAGCAGCCGCCTCGCTCGGCCGCCAGCCATGTGGAGGCGGAGGAGCCGCAGCAGCCGAGGGGTTAAGAGGAGTCAGACCAGACAGATCGTGGGGCTGTGCCGGGCTCCGAAGCTCGCTGCAGGAATGCAGCAGATGGGAGGAAGGACAAACATCTGAAGATGGATAGGGTGTTTTGGTCCAGACTCATTGCTGAATTCGCCAAACTCAAAATTACTCCTGTATTTTCTGAGAAGCGTTCTGCCACGTTGCATCCCCCCGCACTGCCCCAGAGCAGGCTGAGGACACTGGGGCTGTGCCACCTGTGGACCGGCAGCTCCTAGTTCATTCTCTCAGTGCTGCAGGAGCTGGCAGCTGTGTGGCACGGCGGGTACATGGAGAGAAGCCATTCCACAGCTCCCGTGATGCCTGGGCTGTGCTCCAGGCAACGCAGGGATGAGTCTGGCACACCTGTCAAGGGGACCCCATCGGCGAGTGGGGAAGAGGAGCATCCTCCAAGTAGCCGGGTCCTGCTCCCATAAGAGCACCCAGGAAGTCTGGTGGGATTAGCTCAAGGTGAGCATTACTTTCAGGCAGCTAATCCCTGGTCCAGGAGCCCATACAGAGACAAAGGGGCCACGGTTAATTCAGCTTAATTAGTTTTAATGCGCTTTAGCTAAAGCACTTTGCAGTCATGCTCTGGTTAATTCTTCGTGACTTTTTTTGATGTCTCGGCACAGGAATCTCCTGCCCCTGCACCTGACAGAAGAAGCCAGAGAGCCGGGCAGAAGAGGAGGCAAGCCAGTCCCTTCTCAGGGCCCTGATCTGCCACTGTGTTTCCTGTCCAGGCTTTCTGCCCTTGGACCTTTCTCCTCAAGCTTTGTCTTATTGTGTACAGTTCCTAGAATGGACTGGAGACCTTACTCTGGAAAATCCCCGATGAAGGACAAAGCCCAGCACCCCATTCCATGTTGCTCCAGTGGGGCCCTGGTGCAGCCACCTGGTCCCCAGAACTGAACCCAGCTTGGTGCCCACCACCTCCATGCCCAGCGCTACCTAGCTGGACTTTCTCCCCATCCCAACACCAAGGCAAGGAGCCACAGCAGCACAGGAGGATCCATCCAGCTCTGGATGCTGCCATGAGAGATGAGCCAGAACTGCCTGCCTTGCCTCCAACAGTCTTTTAAATCCTCCCAGGGGTGGTGACTCCACCATTGCCTGGGCAGCCTATGCCAGTGCTTGACAACTCATTCAATGAAGAAATTTTTCTCTAGTATCCAGTCTAACCCTCCCCTGGCACCACTTGAGGCTGTTTCCTGTTGTCCTATCACCCAGGACTTCATCCAGTGGCAGGGACCGCATGAGCCAGTGTCAGGAGAGAACCAGGGACTGATGGAGGCACCAGACACAGCCTGAGTTGTGCTGGGGAATGTTTTGGCCTGGAATAACTGACTAAAAATGTTTTCATGGAGTGTCACAAAGCACTTCATCACTGGGGGAGGCTTTTTGGGGTAACCATGGTGGAGCGGCTCCAAGTTCGTCGGCAAAGCCGCATCCGGGCCGGCCAGGAGCCCATAGGAATCCAAAAGCAGCCCCTCCACCCACTGGGAGGGAGCTGGAACAAAGGCATTAGGGAGCATAAGGAGATTTACATTTGTAAAGCTATTTCCATTTTAATAAGCCAAAGTGCTGTTAAATAGAGATTGATATTTCTCCCCAAATACCCATATTTTTAAACTGGTTTACATCAACAAGACGGGCTGGGCTTTGGGGTTTTGGTGTGGTAAAGTTGTTTAACCCATGCCCAAAGCCACAGGGTGACTCAGCTCCAGCTCCTTTTTCCCCGCTGCTCAGGAAGAAGAGGTTTGAGCCTGGGACCAGTCCTGAATACCAATTCCTGTGCCTCTCCACAGCCCTTGCTGTCACCAGCTTTGGCAGGGCACGATGCAAGCGCTCAGCCTGGCCCAGAGCGGGGGCCGCGCTCAGCACAGAGCCCGGGGCAACGGCACGTGCCGGCTGTGGTTGGAATGATCCAATCGGTCTGCGAGCATCCCCTGCGCTGGCACAGCTCACACTGCAGCTCCCGGCCGCTGCACGCCATGCCCCTCACAAACTTTGCAGGGAAGTTTAAGCATCGCAGGATGCAGCCACGCACACACCTGCCCAAGCGGCCACGGCCACGTCCTCCTCCTTACCCGATATCCAACTTTGTCCAAACTCCACCTTCACATCTGTCTCTGCCTTCCCACCCACCTCTGCCCTGACACCCACCTCCACACCCACCTCTGCCTTTGCACCTCCTTCCCCCTCCGCTCCCGACCTCCCTCTGCTGTCGCTCCCGCTGCCCACCCCGTGCCCACCCGGTGCCCGCGGGACCGGCAGCGGCGGGGAGGGGCAGCGGCAGGGAGAGGGATGCCCCAGGAATTACCATGTTTCCCAGGAAGTGGCGGAGGGGCCGGGGGCCGCAGCACAGACCGTCCCGTCCCTCCTCCTCCTCGCCGGCNCGGGGACAGTCCCCCTGTGTGTCCCCCGGGCGGGGGGAGCGGCCCCCGGCGGGATGGGATCGGAGTGGAGGGAGAAAGAGACCCCGAGCGGGTGCAGGAGGGGACTCTACCGGGGGTCCTTCCCCAGCCCCCGCCGTCCCCCCCGAGCAGCTCCAGGCGGAGGGTCCTGGAACACACCGGGAACACGTAGAGCTGTATGTGCATGTGTGTGTACGTGTGCATGTGTGTACACATGTGTTTGTACATGTGTGCAGATGTGCTCATACAGGCATTTTGTGCGGGGATGCCCCTCTTTTCCAATCCACCCAGGGTCAGTGTGATCCCTCAGCAGTGGTCTCTGTCCTGGATGGATCCCGTGGCTCCCAGTTCCCGTTTCTGACTTGCCCCAAAAGGGCAGCATCAGGACAGTGAGTGCCTCTCTCGGGACTTTGAACTGTTCCAGGGATGGGAAGGACCTACTGAGGGGCAGGATCATGAGATTCAGCAACCAGAACTGTACAAAAACAACCAGCATAAGAGCCAAAGCCACAGATTTGTTCTCTCCTAAAGCAAAATGCTGCTTCACACAGCCCTGCCAGTCCTGGGCACAGACACCTCTCCCAACCCCAGGCATGCTGGGCACAACCTTCCCAGCCCCAGGCACTGTGGGCACAGCATCACCAGCTCTGCCAGCCCTGCACAACGTCCAGCACTCTCAGCCTCTCTGTGCCTTGCTCATGCTGCAGTCATTTCCACTGTTGCATTCGTGGGAATGGGCTCAAGGCCGGGGCTGGGAAAGCACCAGGGCGGGTGGGACGGCCACAGCGTGGGCTGCAGGCTGCCGGGGCTGTCTCGCTAGTGAACATTTGTCCAGGGATCAGCGAGCGGCCAAAGGACACGCTGTGAAAACAAGCCGAGACGGGAGGAGGTGCAGCTGGGCTGCTGGCGTGTGGGAGGGAGGACGGCGCCAGTGAGGCCTTCGCGTTTGCTTCCCATTTCCTTGGGAGCTGGTGAGAGCCCTCCCGCCCGTATGGATCACGAGTGCCCGGTCCTGTGGGTGGGCAGAGGCTTGGTCATGGGTACCAGGCTGGGGTGCCCAGCTGAGCCCACCACAGGATTGGCCCTTGGCTCCAAGCCAGCATCCCAAGTGCCAACTGGGACCAGCTGGGCAGCTCCCCATCACCACCAGCAGCTAATTGCTCCTGTAATTGTGCTAGTTCACTTACGAGCTTCAGGTTTTTCATAGTTCCTCTGAGTGCAGGGGAAGGTGAGCTCAAGGCCGTGACCTTTTTTAATTGCATGGTCACCTCTGAAATGGACCCAAGAGCTGTGGCTCTTGCATCTCCTGATGGATAGCAGGGCCAGGAGAGGGCGTTGATGGCAGGGAGGAGGACAGTGTGACTGTGTCCTGGCACCAGCACAATGGATCAGTCCTCTGTGGTACTGGTGAGCAGGAAGAGACAGACGTGGAGCTGAGCTCAGAGGGACCCCACCACCCTGCGCCCAGAGCAGCAGCTCCCCACCTGCACCTTGAGGTGTCTCTTGCCACCTGTGCTCAGCCAGACCAACCTGCAGAGGTAACCAGCAGGTCCAGCTTTGCATCCCCACATCCCCCAAAGCAGTTCCCCATGCCCTCTGGCCAGCCTCAGACAGCAAGGCTGGGAATCAGGGTGCTGGGGAGCAAGTCCAGGAAAGGCAGAGCTTCTGGGGGCCACCCAAGTGCCCCTGGGGACCCTCACCCCATGAGCTCATCCTCCTCTGCTGCTCCTGTTCTCCATGTCCTGTTTGTCCCAAGCAGCTGCTGGGACAGGCTGCATGTGGCCTCTTGCCCTGCCCCTCTGCCGGCACAGAGCCACCATTCAGATCCCCCTAGGCTCTGCTCGAGGTCACCATTCTTGCATTTTTATTTTTACTTTTCTGCAAAATCAACCCCCTCAGCTCTCTGTGTCCCCTTTTGTCTCCATGAGGCTCCCAGACTGTGTCACAAGCTGGCGTGCTGCGAGAGGAGCCCGCCTGTCTGGGGGAATGCAGCCCTTGGCAGGGGGAGACACACTGTGTGCTGCTCCCAGGGGTCCCCTGGGATGTCACTGGGATGTTGAGGTGGAGGGAGGGTGAGCCCAGCATCAGGGCTGGCCTCTGGGGCTGGCTGCCAGTGGGACCCTGGTGGCTCCTGCCAACATCCCTACATCCAAGGCCATCCCCACATCTGCTGCTGGCTGTGCCCCATGGGGCTCTGACTCTGTGAGCTCTGGGGTCTCTGGGTGTCCCTGCTGTCTGTGTTGGGTGAAGTGGTCAGGGCTGGCGTCAGCAGTGACCTCACGCTGGCCCAGAGCCCTCCCAGCTCCAAGAACAGCTGAGGCTGGGTCATGCTGAGCCTGCAGCTGGGAAAACAATTATGGAGGAGCCCCCACATGTTCCTCAGCTG
>VYZP01003969.1:0-11577 GCA_013400635.1 Hypocryptadius cinnamomeus
CTAGATGATCATGTAAGTGCTCCCAGTTTAAAAAAATAGTTAAAGTAAAATGTTATATTTGGATATACTGTAAACCTGTGTTACCTATACTGGCTAATTTCTACTAACTACAAAATTTTAACTGATGTCATCTTGTCATTAGATTGAAATACATTTCAAACAAACCCAGTTTCATAGTGTTTCCTTTCAGAGTCATAATTACTTCCAATTTTCATCTGTTTCAGGGATGCTGGCTAATTAAAGACCTTATCATATGTAATACCACTAGGACTTCAGAGTTTGACCTGCTTATTTTAATTATCCTTCATAACTAAAAGATCTGTTTTGCTTATGTACCAGAGTGAAATTCAGCCTAGAAATTAAAACTTGATAGTCCCAAGTCCACCCTTTCCTACTCTTATGCAAGCTGTTAAAATCATATTGTTGACAAAAAGAACTGAAAGCTATTACTTTATTAACAGAAAACAGTGCCTTGACTTCAGCTGGATGAAAATGTAACAGGAAATTTTAGCTTAACAGATGTGAAGGGTGTTCAAATCTTATGGCCACAACAGAGTGTAATTTAATCAAATCACACCATGTACACACTTCAGGAACAGGACATTAATTAAAGTTTAAATAATTAGAGATATGCAAAATTACACCAAATAAACTTATATAATATTGTAATCTCTAGTGAAACGAGGAAAGCACTGCACTGAGGGACAGTGTTCAACAAACACATTAAACTGCCAGGAGCACCACTTTTTCTCTCTCCTCTGACTGTTCATCTTCATTATAATTTTCAATGGCTGAGAGCCTGTGTGGAGCCCCAGACAATGGCAGTGATCCCAATTAAGACTAAGAAATTCATTTTCCTAGGGATGAGTTACCCAGGAGCTGAAAGATTAAAAGGCAGCATTCTGGTGAAAAATGTCAGTACTGCACATTTTGCAAGGTGCAGTAAACAAATGCTTGTTTTTACTTACACTTCTGCATATCATAGAAGTCTCAAAGTGTTTAGCACACAATCTGTAATGCTTGTTGAGTTGATCTGGAGTTTTATCTTCTAAATCTGCCCTTCGACAGTTCTCTACCCATCTCTGACATCTGCATGTAAGGAGAAGAATTAGATAATCTTAGGATAAAACAAAATCTCTTACAATTTCAAACCATACTCAAACTGGAGCACAAGTGAGTGCAAGTGACCTTGATACAAGGCTCAGGAAAGTTCTTTACAACTTCCTTTGGAACATCCCATCAAACTTTTGTAAAAACTAGTTTTTCTGCTTTTGCTCACCACTCAACACCACCCCATCAAATTCAGGAGTCTTTTCCCTTAATTTATATATTCTTGCCTTTGTCACGCACACACACACACAGAGCAGACTGTAGCACAGTTGCTCATGAAACTTAACTATTTAATTCTAAAGAATTTGCTCTTAAAAAGAAAAATTAAAAACCAAAGAGATGTGCTTGTAGTCTAAAGTCATAACATTTTCAAGGCAGTTTTTAAGATAGCTGTCTTTTCCACCTCCCTTCAAAATACAGTATTCTTCTTATTTATTGTGGTCACTGGGAGAGTTTCGAGTAGATTTATGGAAGTGAAATAATAAGAATAGAAAAGCAACCACTCCACAGACAGCACTTCCATGCTCGAAGGAAGTTCTCCTTATATATGTATTTTTACATGTATTTACTTTTGCTTTGGATTAGTTCTCCAAGATATACCACAAGATAAAGAAATATATCCTTTACTGACAGGACTCCATTTAGGTATGCAAGAGACTGTCTCTTCTGGTGAGTAAACCACTTGATGCAAATGCAGTAGTCAGCTTCAACTTCCCCTAATGGGGTATATGCCATCACTCTCTGAGCAACAAAGTTACTTGTTCTCTTGCTAGGAGTTAGAAGAAAGCAATTGCACTATTACTTTTGACTACAAACATGAAATTATTGTTTATAGAAGTAAATAGGGGAGAAAAGCAACTAGTGATTACTCAAGGATATAAGTAACAGTATAAGAATATAAGTATAAATAACAAATGCTGTCTTGTCAGATGTTTTGGTGGGCAGCCCAGATGAGGAAATCACAGGTCTGACTGGATTCACCTCTACTTTAGCTCAGTAAAGGGCAAATGTGCAGATGAAAGAGGGAAATCTTTCATTCTGATCTCTGCTGGCTGAACCATTTGTAAATCTCAATTTTTTGCTCATGCAAAGTATTAAAATAACAGTGACAGCAAATGCCATAAATCAAAATAATTTCTAATATTGCTCTTGGAGATCCATACAGAGTATGCTTAGTAACGACTTAAAATAAGGAAAGAAAACAATGCTTTAAAAAAATCTGATTTTTTGGCACAACAGATCTTGCACTCTTGTTTTGGCAGTGCAATCATCCCAAAAAGAGAACAAGGGGAGCTTTCTTCACTTAATCAAATGATGTAAACACTCTTCTAAAAAGTGGGAGACCTGTAGCGTGTAAATTATATTGACTCTGGCTCTCAGACTTTCTCAGTGGGTGTTGACTACTCAACAACACATTAAATGTTGTTTGATCAGAGAGGCTGATCAGCCTCCTCTATAGTTAGTGGGGAAAGTTTCAGTCCAGAGAAAGAGCCTGACCCTATGGTCTTACCTGCTTCTCTCAGTGATTCAGGGAAGCTGAATCTGAGAGAGAGCAAAGCCAGAGCTCCTTACGCTGTGTTAACTCCCCTGAATCACCTCCTGGCAATCACAGGGAGACAAACTGGTGCCAGGAATGGTGCATTCTGAACTGGCACACAGTTGTCAAAGGAAGGCAAACATCAGCCTGAATTCTTTGCCCTCCCATGTTAACGCCAACCAAAGAACCTAAGTAGGTACTTAGTAAGTACTAGTAATAGTCAAGGATCAGATCAATGAGTGACAGCAAGAGATACCACCAGCTCTTCAGAGGGGGATTACTAAAAAGTGAGTCACACAGATTTCATTAACCACCCAATCCTCCTTTCCCGATGCCTTAAGTTTTAGCTTTCATATTATCCAGATTCTGTACTGCATTAGTATGTAACTGAACTTCATATAAAGTGTTAGCAACTTCTCCTCGCAGTTTAGTTAGACAAAACAATCCTTTTCCAGCCTGAGAACCAAGGACACCATTGCAGCTTCAGGCCCAAAAAGTATAAACAACAGCAAATTGAGGAGAGCAATCTGGGAGGATAGGACTTCATAACCTGAAGTTGTAATTGGACAATTAACCCTAATATGCAAATGGACCAAAACTTACAAAAGTGTGAAAACATGTGACCTGTTGTCCATCTTGGGTGCAACCTTGGCCAGGCTCTTGTACTGCCAAAGGTGTATTCTTTGAAGGCCTTTTTAATAAATACCTACTTTATTCCTTTAACACTGTCTAGCCTGTGTTCTAGGTAGCCTCTCAAGGCATCATTCCCTTACAAAATTCTTCAACAGTTGCACAAAAACTGGCTGTGGCTGCTGCCTTTTGTGCTGAAGTAAACACTGCCTGTGATGCCAAATAATTTTTGCCTGTTTTCTTTTATATATTCTCTGTATTCTTACACATATATTTGTAACTTTGTAGCCTATTGCTCTATCTGTGGCTAATTTTCCCAGTACTTTAGCCCACCTTTTCCCTAGGCAGAAACAACCCCACATTCCAAGGCCCCCTATCCTATCTTGTCTCTGTTTCGGAACCAAGGCCAAAAAACAGCTCTTCAAGACACATTTTCACAAACAATATTTAGCTCCCATCTAAGGAAGAGGGCGGGAGGGCGCAGGCAGGATTCAGAGAAGGCTGGACGAGAGAAATGGCATCACCTCTTATGTCTCTAATTGGGGATTTTTTTCAATTATGCTGATTTGCTAAACTTTTAAAATTGTATTCACCCTACAGGGGGTGGGCATTTCGTGGACATTTTTCCATATCTGCCCCTGGAGGCCTCCAATGAAGACCAGCCTTTGTGTTGCCTCCTGTACTAATATTATCTCAGGGGTATGTTGTTTTATTTCTAGGTCCTTTAAGGCATCACCTGAGCACATGATCCAAAAAAAGCCCTTGGTGTTCAGAGCCCCGGGCTGAGGATCCTAACTACACAATCCTAGAGTAGTTTGGGTTGGAAAGGACTTTACAGTCCGTCTTGTTCCAGACCCTGGCATAGGCAGGGACACCTTCCACTAGACCTGGCTGCTCCAAGCCCCATTCATCCTGGCCTTGAACACTCCCAGGGGTGGGACAGGCACAGCTTCTCTGGGAAACCTGTGCCAGGCCCCCACCACCCTCACAGGGAGGAATTTCTTCCCAATACCTAATCTAAATTTCTCCTCTTTCATATCATATTCTATCCATATTTCATATGGATCAGACATGGGCACCAAGCTTCCCAACCCACTGGAGCAGCATATCAGCAACCAGAGCTCTAGAAATTTAGGAAGCTCTAATGGCAAAGGCTGAAATGTTGACATTCTCTCAAGTAGCTACAGGACTAAAAGGAGATGACAGGTTGGTTATATGACTGAACTCAAACCTGAAAACTCCATCTGAGCCTGAATTCAGCCCTTCAGTCTCACTGTGAGTTTAGCTTGAAATAAAACACTCTCTGAGGAATGGAACAAAGAAAAAGGAAGTCAGACTCCTGAGATCACCCACTATAGGTCTATAGTAATCAAAGCGACCCCCAAGCAGGGAGAAATGATGAGGAGGACTCCATTGATATCAGAAGGCTAATTAATTACTTTATTATACTATATTATTCTATACTATATTATAGTACATCTAAACTCAATCTGCCAAGCACTCAACTGCACTCAACTCGTGACTGTCAGCCAACAGTCCTGACACACACACACGCTTGGCCCTGACAGGCCAAGGAAACAAAACACCATCACTTTGGGTAAACAATTGCATTCTACTTTGGCACAACACAGGCGTAGCAAATGAGATAAGAATTGTTTTTCCTTTCTCTGAGGTTCAGAGAATGTGAATCCCAGAATATCCTTGGGAATTTGTGCCTTGCTTTTCTCTGTGAAGAGAAATGTGGTTACATTGCTCTGCATGGTATTATCCAAGAAGCAACTAGAAAGATCTTAGAGTAAAATTTGTATTAACTTTTATCAAATCTTTCAGTATTCAACTAACGCATACTACGTACTGTTACACAAGTCCTTCCATTGCAATACATTTGGCACAAATTAAAAGCTATCTTAATGCAGTATATTACACTACTATTGTTGAGGAGTGCACCTAATGCAAGTAGCTTTAGTGTTTGCAGGCTGTGAAGTGGTACTGACCTTGTGCCTAACAAAGTCCTGGAAGTCCTGTGCCTCTGGCTGGCTGGGGGTGGCTGGTCCTGCCTTGGGTCACCACAGAGGTACAGGCTTAGGGCAGAGTGGCTGGAAAGCTGACTGTTAGAAAGGCCCTGGGGGTGCTGGTCAACACTGGCTGAACATGAGCCCAGGTGTGCCCAGGTGAGCAAGAAGGCAAAGGGCACCTGGCCGGTACCAGCAATGGTGTGGCCACAGGCCCAGCACAGTGACTGTCCCTCTGTGCTGGGCACTGGTGAGGCGCTTCCAACCCTGGGGTCAGTTTTGGGGTCCTCGCAACCTTGATGTAAGTGCTGGAGTGTGTAAAGAGATGGGAATGGAGCTGGGGAAGGGTCTGGAGTACCAGGAGCAGCTGAGGGAGCTGCAGTGGCTCAGCCTGGAGAAAAGGAGGCTCAGGGGGGACCTTTTCACTCTCCATAACTCCCTGACAGGAGGGTGCAGCCAGGCGAGGGTCAGGCTCTGCTCCCAGAGAACAAGGGACAGGACAAGAGGAAACAGCCTCAAGTTGTGTCAGAGGAGGTTTAGGTTGGCTAAATTTCCTCACTGAAAGGTGCTGAGGTACTGGAACAGGCTGCTCACAAAAGTGGTGGAATCACCATACCTGGTAGTCATCAAAAGGCATGTGGATGTGGCACTAGAGGACATGGTTCAGTGGTGAACATGGTGGTGCTGGCTTAATAGTAGGACTTGATGATCGTAGAGGGTTTTTCTAACCTTAAAGACTCTGTGATTTTATTCTATGACTTTATTTTGTGAATATTAGGGGATAATTCAAAGGTTTAGCTAAACCTGGTTCAGAAAGCAAGACTGATAGCAAAGTTGTTTCTATTAAAAAATCCCCAAAACCAAAATGCAACAACCTAAACTCTTACAGTAATGATTCATGCCACTACCCGCACATTTTGAAGATTATGTAGGAATTATTAAAAATTATTATCCACAGCATTTTAAGATACAGTGATTCTTTCAAAAAATTTTAACCTAAGAGTTCATTTACTACGTTTTTTTAGTTGTACAAGTATTTTCTTCTCTTGCAAGTAAATAGGCAATTGGTTCACAGACAAAACATATTTCGGGAGAGCACAGAAAACACCAGCTGAAGTAATTGCTCACTCTGATGTGATTATGTGCATATGGATTCCTGTCAAAAAGGGGGAATTGGAAAGATCTGCTTGTAGAGGAATGCTCATCTTCAAAATGCGTGCTACTTGTGTCCTGTTTTGCAGAAAAGTTATCCTTTTTGTGAATTCAGATGTAGTTGTAGCTATTTGGATAAACTGTCAGGGTGTCAAGTTGATGTACCCTGTCAAAAGCAGGTTCTCCAGCAGGTGCACATCAGGTGAAACACTGTTTTTTGTACAAATATGGTATTTCCTGTGGACTAGTCCTTGCTTATAATTGTGGTGATTTTGTGGATGGTTTTTAAGTATATTTATTAATGCACATTTTAGATATGTACATTTATATAGATAAGACGGTAAATTACTTTCTCTAGAATAAAGAGAACTGCTGTTTTCTCAAGAAGATATGGTGTTATTCATAAATGGCAAGCATCACTTGTGACTCAGTTTAGCAGCATGAAATCTTTTTAATTTTTCAAACAATGTTATTTATATTAATTTGGAGGACACAGTTTCATTTTCATCCAGGCTCTGGCATTGGGATTGCCAGATAACTGCAAGGCCTTTTAAACTATTTCTGCATGAGAAGACAGGCTTAAGGAGCTTGTGAAGTCCTTACGCAAAACCTACATCCACAAGACTGCCCTGTCTTACTACTCAACTCAGCTGGATGCTGTAGCAGCAGGGAATAATTCCTATGTTAAAAGCAACAGCAGCAACACCAATTACCATGAAAAGGAGCAAACTTACGTCCAAGTCACCCAACAACCATGTACACATGAAATGAACGTGATTCTTAAACATGCTTACAAGCATCATCCCCACAAAGAGCATATAGTTGTGAATAAATCATTTTAAATACACATATTAGTCTGAGATTTTTTTTTTAATCCAGAACTTTATTTCCCATTCCCTTCAACAGTGAGCTGCATCATGATGTAGTGTTTCTGTACACTGTGGCTGCACATGTAGTGTTTCACTTCAGCCACCTACAGGGAGATATGCACGATCAGTCTCTAGAGAACTTGGATCTAATCCCATTCTCCAATGGATCCTCATACATGAATGGCAAATGACACACAGGCTACACAGGAATGAGAAACTTAGAGGTGCCTAAAGCAGAACCTCTACAACCCTTGGCGAATGCCCGAGAGGCTGAATTAATTTGCATTAGGAAGAGCAGCCTGGTGGAGATGTAATTAATGAGTGACTGTACTAATTCTAAATAAGCTTTTGGAGAGTGTCATACATCTATGCTACTGAGGGAACCACAGTTCTTTACTTCAGCAGAAAAGAATGTATCTAATGGAACTGAAATACAAGTGTTGCTGGAAGCTACCAAGCTTACAAGAGAAATCACTTTAGTACACTGTCCAGCTCCTACCAAAGGCTCCGGTGAAACAAAGAAATAATAAAACCGCTCAAACTTGTAGTCAGGTAGATTTAAAATGACCTGGAGTTTAGGAGTAGTGGGATATGGGATATCACTATGGGATATCAAGATATTGGAAATAACTCTCACCAATCTCTAGAGTGGTCATCAACAGGAACAGTGTTTGGCAGAGAATTATATCCAGGACCAGCCTCTTAGAAAATAAATGGAGACAACTTCACACAACATAATAAATAATAAATAAAACAAAATACAGCTACATCACATACAATCTGGAGATGAAGGATTAACTAAGACATTTTCAGTAAAATCCAAATTGGAAATTAAATAGGAAGGACCATATACTGCCATATACTATTTGCTGTAAGTTTTAGGTAAGGAAACTGGATACACCATTCTCACATCAAATGAGTAGTGGATGATCAACCAGTTGATTGTGATTTTTTATTGGTAATCATTTAAGTATTTGTGCACAGGAATCTATAATGTTGTACTGTACCCTGTGGTAATCCTGTTAGCTTTGTTATATTTGTACTTAGAACAATGCTGTACATAAGGGCAGCACTTACAGAATGGGCGCAGAGACTGTAAGGATATAAAAGCCCAGGGATTTCTTGGTTCAGGGTCAATCCCCAGAGGCATCAGTTCAAGCTGTTATCACGTTATGATTAAAGTGCTGAAAGGAACCAGACATCTGAGACTCTGCTACAGAAAACCCAGAACCCAGGGTCAAGGCTGCCACCATGAGTGTGGCATGTCCAGGGAGTCAAATGGCACCCTGTTTCACTGGAGCCACCTGCCCTGGAGGGGCTTTGCTCACAGCAATTGAAGTCTAGGGTTGTGCAAAGGGGACCCCCAGTGTGGCTCCTGAGTGGTAAGGCAGGAAAGTTTCCTTAACACTGCTTAGGCATTGCTCATTAGCTTTTAAGAAGTCAGTCACAAATTTTACATTTTCAGAGATCTGCTGACATCTCACAGAAGCTGAAATGGCATTTTACTGAGTTGCAGCTAGAGCATATATTACCTCACTACTGGTCAACTGCAGCAGAACAGCATCTCTTTGCTTAAGAAGCAGTTTGTTCTAAACACTCATACCTCAAGTGTAACTTGAGCCACCATGATGAACAGAGCCACAATCACAGATGAGAGTTAAACAAACATATCTTACTGTGAGGATCACTGCCTAGACTGCATAAAACTGTAAACCCTATGGAGGTAACAGAGGGTACTTACACTAGTTTGATATGAAAAGACAATATACCACCCATGAAATACTGGTGGTTCTTCTCCAAAGGCTAATCTCTGAACCCTTTATGTATTCAAGAAGCCAAAATGAAAGAAGGTAGTCTTAACAGGTTAGCTCTCACTGACTTCCTTATGCCTGAAAGATCAGAGTTGGAATGTCTAACTGGAACTGCTTAGCACTGAACTGGGAAAACATTAAAGGCAATTACCCAGCTATTATGGAAACACCGAAAACAGTAAGGTAGTAGAAACAATTTACCCAGACTATGCATTTACCATCAATGATTTTTTAAAATTAAAATTTATTTTAAGATGTATTCTAACAACTTTATTTTGAGCTTTCCCACTGTAAGCTGCCAAGGGCAAATAACATTTTGGGACAATGCACTTTGCTCACCATCCCAGTCTGACCTACAAAAGTGAGAACAAGCAGTACAAGGAACATATTTTCATTTCCATCTGCAGACTGTTGTAGACCAACCCACAGAATAAAACACCCTCAAGTCTGTAAAACCAAAAGGATGCATGGATTTATCAGTCTCTAAATGCTCTTGGTAAAATATGATCAACTTTGGACAGAAAGCTGTAAAATATTAGGGGGGGAACTTCTAGAGAACTTAGAACATCATCTTTGTCACTGACTGTTTCTAAGAGTACAACGATGCTATAAACAGTTTATGTATAGTTTCTCCTTCCTCCTGCCCATCTTGTGAGACCCCATCTGAAATATTGTGTACAGTATGCCCCAATATAAAGACAGACATGGAAATGTTGGACCAAGTCCACAAAGTTGGCAAGAGGACTGGCACACCTCCCATATGGAGATGGGATGAGAAAGTAGTGGCTGTTCAGACTGCAGAAGAGAAGGTTGTGAGGAGACCTCCCAGCGCCTTCCAGTGTCTGAAGGGGCCTTACAGAGATGTAGGAGAGGAACTCTGCATCAGGAACTGTAGTGACAGGACATGGAGAAATGGCTTCAAACTCTAAGAGGGGAAATTTAGGTTAGATATAGGAAGGAAATTTTTTACAGTGGGGGTCTGGAGGCCCTGGCATAGGTTGCCAAGAGAAGCTGAGGCTGCCCCATTCCTGGAAGTGTTCCAAGGGCTGCCTGGGAGAAAGGTGGTCTAATGGAAGGTGTACCTGCCCATGGCTTGGAATGAGATGAGCTTTAAGGTTCCTTCCAACCCAAACCATCCTAGAGTTTATAAAATAGAGTTTTAAAAAAATTAAACTTTAAAATGTAATCATTTAGTCGCACACCTTTAACTACCTCTCCACACTGCTACCATGGAAAATACTCATTCAAAATGTCCTTCCATAAAAAAATTATAAAGTGAAGAGGGTATTTTCTTCATACAGTAAACTGCCATCTACTGACAAATTCTGTACAGCTTGATGTGACTCACATTTTACAGCATGGACCTCTTACACATTAAGACTGAAGCTCAGACAGTGCCAGTTTTCTTCAATTCCACACAAACTGCAGACATTCCTTTGTGTGAGATCTTAAGGGTCTCACAGGACAGATGGTAGAAAGAGACAACAGTAAGAGCAAATCAGGAAAATGACAGAATAAGAGTAGGTAAGCAAGCACTCTGATTTCAGTTCTTATTAAAGCAAAAGCATATGGAATATGGATTGTATTACAATACCTTGCATGTACTAGACATCAAGAAGTCTGGATAGCCTTTACAGCAAGGTCTTGCATTCATCCAGGAGAACTCCATAACATATACAAAATCACAACTTTAGAGAGCAGCTACTACCTATATAAGCTTTTTGTATCTTCATTTGAAATTGCTTGGAGGGTCGGTTGCCTTAGAAAATACTGCATATGCATAATTCCCATTGGGTTTTGATTTTTCCAAAAATCAGGTCAAGGAAGGAAGTAAATATCATGTATAAATCACGAAAAGCTCAGCCTTAACTATCAACTGTTAGAAAGGAGTAACTGGAATTGCTCTATGTCTATGCCCCCTTCAATATTGTGAGCATCATGTTAAATCAAGTGATTTTAAGAGTGTCGTCTCGATTTAAGGGTGACTTTACATGGGGGTTTCTATGTCTAAGTACATGATTTATTTTTCATAGTATTTTTCACTGTCTCTCACTCACACACTTTTTGCTCTACGCAGTACACCACCCCTGCTTTTCGCCCATTAGGAATTTCTCCCATCACCCCTGCTGTTGGTCATGATGCTTTGCTACCATCCCAGCAATCCTGTGACAGTTCCTCCCCGTCGCAGGAGTGTCCCATTTGCCACGCACACACCTCATCGTGCAGCACCGCATCGCCTAATACACAGAGCAGCACTGACGGACCTTCACTGCTTGTGCCAGTGCTGAGCCTGCGCGGGCCCCCCACAGTGCAGGGCTCTGCGGCTCCCCTACCTGAGCCCACGGCTCCGGCTCCCCTCCAGCTGCCCCACATCTCTCACAGCCACACATCCCATTGCACCGCCTGACACACAGCCCCACCCTGCCCACAGGCAGCCAGCCCCCACCCCCGTCTCG
>VYZP01003972.1:856-18365 GCA_013400635.1 Hypocryptadius cinnamomeus
TTTGCTGCCACTTATTATGTTTGTCTGTTCTCAGCATCCCTTCTATTCTAAGACATCACCAATGCCCAGATGCTTGTATGTTGCACACACGTCAGCCTTTCTTGATGCTCCTTTCTCCAAAGACATTGCTTATCCATCATCTTCTCTCCCTGATTTCTCCAGATTCATCTGTGTTTCTCTTTCACTTGTGCATCTCTCTTCCTAATATATATTCCTATTTGTCCCTTTTGCAGCAAGCTTCTAGCTCATACCTTATTTGATTGACTGACAGCCGGGACTATGCTTTGGTTTCTGCAATCACTTGTTTCTGGCTCTCTGTTTCATTCATTACTAATTCATTGTCCTGGAGAAGATGGCTCAGATGGCTTCCTTCACTGTATTTTTTTATGTGCTCAACTTTTTCCAGGCCTCTATAAAGCCCTTTTTCTAGAAAATCACCATCTTTCTGTGCACCTTTCATAAAATTGATTGCAAGTTCCTGCAACATTTCACTACAACTGTCTGGAGATTTAATTTCAGTTTTAAATGAGAGATAGCAAGAGATCCAGAGCTTTAACTGTAAATAATTCCAGTTCCAGTACATTACAAGGTTAAATAACTGTAAATTAATGGATTAATGGTGATCTACACCAGGCAGGAATATGGCCCCAGAAGAAGACTTTAAATAAAGCATGCTTAAAAATCTGTAGCTGTAAGCTGTAGCAGTGTCATTTTGCTGAGATTATTTCTCAAATCTCACAATCTGTTCTGATTCTGAGTGTAAAACATCCCACCATGAGTAAAATTTTCTAGTAGCTCACAGGTTCTTAGTGGATTTAGAGAGAAGGACTTGTGCTAATAAGAATTTTAGAGTGGTTGGACTGTTAGTTTCTGCAGATCCTGCTAATGTTATCAGTAATTCCCTAGTCTCTTGCAAAGTCAATATATATTCCCAAGTTCTGAACATGACCAAGTGCCTAACTAAAGATTATAAATGGCACTGTAATTTCCTTGGACCTTGATCACTATTCATATGGTAATCATCTGTTTACTTTTTATCACTTTCTGCAAACCCTAATTTTCAAGGCTGCATAGATTTATTTTTTCTCTATTATGTGCAACTTGCAACACACTGTATGTTCCTTAATGCAAATGTGGATAATGGATTTTCTTACTCAATGCCATACTCAGTTAATGGTAATGAGATCTCCATGGGTGCATATCCTTTGAATAGGACCACCTTCATCTTTCCAAAACCAGTGTTCCTACCATTCTTCAGTCTGTACCCACACGCAATGAAAGAGGGAGCACATCCCCTACTGTGTTTCTCCTGTCTAAATTTTAACTTTGCAATAGTCTTTTTTGGGACTTTACTGCTATAGACCTTGGAGCAAATCATGGAATCCATGATTAAGCATCTTCTTTCAAAAACTGGTCTGTTGCAAAGGCCTTTCTCAGATCATTGAGAAGTTAATTGTGGAAGTTCCCAGTTGGAAATCAGTGTGCACCTGTGATTAGTGTTCACCAAGGCGATGGACATGACAGATGAATTAGAAAAAGAAAAGTCATTGAAAGCATTGGCATCCTTCCAGACCATCCTAGAAATCCTCATACTTGATTTCTACTTCCTCACTTTCTTCACTTCTTGTTCTGAAAAAATTGAAAAGTCTTCAGTATTTTGTATGCAGAAGTGCTGCATTCTTTTTGCAGCCCTGCTAAATAGGAACATATGTATTATTATACAGTTGTTCAAAATGTTTGAATGAAATTTATCCTAAAAATGAACTCTTCAAGAAAGTCAGTATAGTCAAAGCAGTGTAATGTCAATTGGAAACTGTCTTCTGGAGAAAACATTAGTACAAATTCCATTTTTGTTAAGTTTGTTTTAGTTTACGTTAATTTTTTTGTAATATATACACCATTTCCTGCTATTTCTTTTTTGATTCTTTATGGGGGAGCCCTTTGAATTTCCTGTTCTAGGAAACACTTTCACCAACTACTTTAACACAGAATTTTTATTTTCTTCCACATTATGTAGCATAGAGTAAAAGATTTCATATAGCATTTTTAATTGGCTTCAAATGAAAGCATTGATATTTCAAGGTTTTTTGGTTCAGTTTTGTTTGTTTGTTTATGGTTTTTTAATGTGTAGTTAATCAGCTCAGGCTTGCAAGTCCTTACTTTATTTATGTGTGCTGTATTCTATTTAAATTTCTGTCAGATGGAACTTTGTGATTTATACCTGAATTTGGAGTTAAGCATCTATACAGAACCTAAATGGGGTTTATCCTTCAGGAAGGAAAACATTGAAAACTTAATGCAAATAAGGAAAATAAATTTTAAACAAAGAAGTGTTGGTGTGAATAAACAGTATCTTTTCATTCCTTTGAATGCAGTTTTAATCAGTTGAACTTGCAGCCTTATAGTATAGGTAACATCACATGTATCTTGCTGCTTTTCTTTTTCATAGAGGTGACATTTTTCTGCAATTCAATACTGGTGGTGAACATTCATGTACTTCTAGATGAATCCTCCTTGCAATGTGTCTTATGATGATTTACCCCTTGAAACTTCAGGAAATTTGCAGATGCAGGAAATGTAGATGAAGATAAATAAACTAAAGCATCCAGATCTTTGATACTGGTTCGAATTAAATATTTCATTCTTTAATAGTTTGACTATTGTTGACTTCAGTATTTGATAGTCTTTCTTTCATCAAGAGTTTCAAACATTCTGTACTTAGTTTTGAAAGTGCAACTAATGGGAAGAACATTTATCTACCACTGGCAGCCCTCTCTGGTTTTGTGTATCTTACTAAAGTTACCTCTGATATAAGGAGATTGCTGACTATTACTTTGATAACAACATTAAGTATTGATTCATAGATGGCTAATAATCCAAATTATTAATCAGCAAATATTTGATGTGTTGAAGGAGAAGGGTCTCTATTATGACTAGTTTCCTACTTCAGTGCAAACTAATAAATCATGCCAATTTCTCCACAGTTTTTCTGATCCCCTTTACCTTTTTAGATGATAGAAGGAGTTAAGGGCTCTGAGCAACTTGACCTAGTGGCCCACAGTAGGGGTTTGGAACTGATGATCTTTAAGGTTCCTTCCAACCCAAACCATTCTATGACTCTGTAATACTCTACAAAGAGTTATAACATTTTCTTATGTAGTGATATTAACCCATCCTTAGTAACATTTTCCCATTATTCTGATTAACATTCTATTACTGTGTTCTTCATTATTTTTCTGAAAATAAATATAAAGAAATCTTTTCTATATCCCTAGGCAAGTAGCTTCAGATCATAACGTCTAATTGAAGCTGGCATATAGCAATTACTGTTGACATGAATTAGTGCTAAAGAGTGCCAGTGAAAAAAAAGGTAAAATCCAGTATTCTAAACATGTTATTGGCATAATGAAAATAGTTGCACCTCCTGAAGCTACCACAGAGCCACCAATATGTGCTTAGAGCACAGAGTGCCAACTGTATCCTGGGCTGCACAAAAAGAAGTGTGGCCAGCCAGTCAAGGAAGTTGACTGTCCCCGTCTACCCTGTTCTGGGGAGATTCTACCTGAATTCATTCTGGGCCCTCAGTGAAAGAAGGACACAAATGTGTTAGACTGGGTCCAGAAGAGGGATGTAACAATGGTAAGAGTTCTGGAACATCCCTCCTATGAAGAAAATCAGACAGGATTGAATTTATTCAGACTGGAGAAGAGAAGGCTTCAGGGAAAACTTATTGCAGTTTTTCAATATTTAAGGGAGATACAGAGAAACATGACTAAACCAAACAAAAAACCCCAACAACAAAACCTCAACCAGTCAAAAAACCAAAAAAAAAGGAAAAAATTCTCACCAAGGCCTCTATGACAGAACAAAGGGCAATAGTTTTAAACTGAAAGAGGGCAAATTTAGGTTGGACATTAAAAAAAAAATCAGAGACATTGTGAATGCCACACCATTGCAAGTAGCAAGGTCAGGTTAGACGGAACATTGAGCAACATGATTAGTGAAACATATTCTTCCCATGGTGAGAGTGTTTGGCTAGACGATCTTCAGGCACCTTCTCCCACCCAAACCATTTTATGATTCTTTAAGAAGAATGCTTCCCAATAAGTCTTTTTTTTTTTTGTACTGTAGACTGAAATATCTGTTTGTAGCTACCTTGCCTAGCATTTTCGGAAAAGTGACCAAAATGTTTGCTTATCTATTCATTGTATTTTATAAAAAAATACTGTCTTCAAAACAAAACAAAAAAAAATTCTAGAAAAGCACTTCATTAGGGCCTTTATTGACCTAGGAAATACCTCCTTTACTCTTGAACTGAAAATCTCTGAAATGGAGGGGAACATTGGCTAATTTAAAGTTTGTTGCATCACTTTTTTACAGTTGCTTCTAGTGAATAGTTGTCAATTCCTTTTCTCTTCCAGCGAATCATCTCTCAGCTATGCTAGTGTTTATGGAGATAGAGCTGGCTTTCCCTGAAATGCAATGTTATGATGCCTTTATATCACTGAAAAAAATTAACTTAAAATACTTGTCATTCCATAATCCTTGTGTGCAATACTGGGAAGGTAACTCTAGATTGTCCCTCCAGCTTTGGGTCTGATGGCAATTAACACAGATGTGCATAGCGTGAAGACAGGCATATCACCCGTAATTGCAGTGGTATCATAATTCAGTTCTCTAGGGACTGCTTCTACATTCTATGAAAGTAGTCTGGAAAATAATCCTGTACTTTACAGCTTGGCAAGAAGAATTAGAGCCCCTGACTAAAAATAGTCTTAGTTCTTACCTTCTTTTTATGTAAGACATACAGTTAGGTCAAAATGTATGCAAAGATCCTTCTTCCTCACCAGGCAGACACAATGATGTGTTACATCCCCTTTCAGCAAATATAGCAACTTAAATCCTCTGCTGTGAGGGATGGGTGGTATTGGAAATTCATTGATTTGTTCTGTTTACTGTACTAATCACAAGGCATAACACAGTCCTGTAAGCCAAGTTTTGCAGCCTCTTCCTCCAGTGGTAATGGAAGCTCTGCGGATCATATTTCTAAAGGCTGTCTTTGTGCCAGAGAGATGGGAAAGTCTCAAAACAGAGGGTGAAGAGAGAGGGTATATATTTTCATAAATACAATTATTTATAAGCATATTAATATATATAATATTTAATAAATACAATTATTTGCATATTTTGAAAGAAAGTGAAGGGAGGTACTTAATGTTTTTTGTTGTTGTTTTGATTTGGTTTGGGTTTTTTTAAATCTATGTATAAAATGTTTTTCTGAATCTCTGGGTTTCCAAAAACTTTAATGTCATAATATCAGTGAGTCACCAAATGGCTTAGATTGGAATGGACCTTCAAAATTATCTAATATACCTGCGTTGTAAGTGCCACACAGGCATGTAAATGTCATTAGATTGCAAATGCCACTAGTTTATGAGCTTGGACTTTTTTATTACTTTTTCTTTCCTCATGAAAGTATCCCCATTTCAAATGTTCAGAAGACTGTTGGCTCTCTTGCACTTTATTATGGAGATATAATCAAAGCCAAGATTTATAACGACAATCCATTGCTTCTATCCAAGTGAGAATTATTATTGCAATCACCACTTCATTCGCCATGTACAGATATCATAACTTTAATCCAAGTTAATAAAACTTCTCATCTGTAGAATGAGGCTAGTTGACTACTTTCCTGTAATATTAGAGGATTTAAAACAAATGAGAAAATATGCAGAACTGAATCCTTCTGGCAATTTAATCCAACAGAAAGCACTTACCTGAGGTGTTTTGATGTTCTTCTAAAACTTGCATTTAGCTATAAATATCACTTTCCAGTTTAACAGGATTTCAAAAGCAAATATGGCAAGATAGTCCAAGAAGGGATTCAGGATCCAAGTAATTTATTGGATTTTTCTTTTTATTTTCTTTATTAAACAATTATATAAGAGGGTTTTTAAAGTCAAATGCTATTTCATTACCATATGTGCGACATGCTAATAGTCAACCAGTTTCTTTTTCTGTGCTGATCTGCATCATTTCTGTGAGCCTTCTGTAGTGTTCTCAGGCCATGGAGATTTCGTTTCTAGAGCAAAATACAGTTATTGTATTTTGAATGGAAGCACACTGGAAAAATACTGGGTGGGATAAACATTGAATACTATTGAATACTACTCCCCTATCTAGAGAGTAGAAAAATATTTTGATCTTTTCAAGAAACACAAGTGTGGTGCTTCTAGAATAAGACTACACATTATGTGGGGTTTGCATGGCCTGTTTTTTGGTAGCAGGGGGAGGACACAGAGGTGGCTTCTGTGAGAAGCTGCTGGAAGCTTCCACCATGCCCAGCAGAGCCAATCCCTGATGGCTCTGAGGATGGACATGCTGCTGGCCCAATTAGAGACGTCGGTAATGCCTCTGTGATAACAGATTTAAGGAGAAAATAAAAACAAAATTTTGACATCATTTTGATTCTGGCCAGGGAACAGGAGGAGATGAGAACATGTGAGGTAAACAACATGGTGACACCAGGGTCAGTAGAGAAGGACAGGCAGGAAGGGCTCCAGGCACTGGAGCCAAGATTCCTCTGCAGGCCATAGTGAAGCAGCTGTGCCTCTGCAGCCTGTGGGGATCCACAGGGATGCAGACATCCACCCACAGCCCATGGAGGTGCCCATGCTGGAGCAGGTGGATACCTGGGGGAGGTTATGATCCTGTGGGAGACCTGTGGAGAGAGGGGACCTTGCTCCCAGGCTGGAGCAGCCTGTCCTTGGAGGACTGCACTCCGTGGGCAAGTGACCCATGCTTCATTGTGGGAGGACTGCTGCTCGTGAGATTGGACCCGTGCTGGAGAGGTTCACGGAGAACTGTCTCCTGTGGGAAGGAACCCCATAGTGCAGCAAGGGAAAAACTCCCCTCCCTGAGCCAAGCAGAAAAAAACCTTGTGTGACAAACTGACCAACCCCCACCCCCTGTCTCCCTGCGCTGCTGGTGGGAGGGGCTGGGGAAAAAAATGTTGGGTTTAAGGGCTTATTTTTGCTTCTCATTATTCTCCTCTAATTTTGTTAGTAATACACTCACTTTGTATCTTTAAGTTGAGCTTGTTTTGCCCTTGGAGTGTTTTCTCCCAGTCCTAATCTCAACTCCTGAACCCTTCATTACATTTTCTGTCCTCTTCCCAGTTGGAGCAGGGGAGGGTGAGTGAGTGGCTTTTGTGGGTGCTTAGTGTCAGGCCAGTATTGGTACCAGATTTGATAGCAAATCTGCTTGAAAGAATTTCTTCCTTACAGCTTTTAATTCTTGCATGAGCAAATGAAACAGGTAAAATGTAACTGTAGCGTTCCTGATGGCAGAACCAAAGACCTGACACTTAGTCCTCAACTATGCTGCTGGCAGCAGGCTGAAGGCACTTCACCTCCTTCTCCTTGGTTCCTTCACAGTCATCTGCTGTGCCTATGCCAAATTTTATGCCTTGACACAATATTGTCTTAGGTTTTGTGTCCCTCTGGAACAAATAATGAGTAAGAACAGTAGCGTGAGAGTGGTTGCAAGAGTGAGTTTTTGAAATACATGTAGAAAAAGGTGATACTGAGGTAATTACCTAGGTAGTGTCTTGAAGTATATTTGATACTAGAACATTTTGGATTTTTTTTTAATCATACTAGATTATGCCTTATTGCTGGTGTAGTTCTTCCATTCAGAATTTCTGTATTGTTTTCTCATCTTAGGTAGCTGACAGACATTTGTCACCATTTTATCTTTGTTGTATTTCTCCTCACAGCAGTCATGGCATGCCATTACTAGTACTAACTGATGGAAGACGCTAACTTACTTCTGTAAGGTTCCAGGTGGGGCTGATGTGAAAGTGGGAACTGAAGCTTATGCTCACACAGTCTTCACTGTGCATTATTAACTTCATATCTTATATACAGATAGATGACCACTGCTTATCTATCACATTTTGGGGGTGTCAGAGGAAGTCACTGGCCTGTTAATTCTTGGAGTATAGACCCTTCTGCTAACAATTCAGTTTGAATAAAAGATGTTTTTTCTTCACCCCTGCACTCTCCTTGAGGAGCTGAATATGGTGGTATTTCATAACATGCTTCCCACAAAAGAAAAATGGTGCAAATAAAATGTTCATATCAGTTTTTCAGTAGCATAAAAATTCTCCCCAATTATTTTGGAGAATTAAAATAATTGCATATAAAATAGGAACTGGAGATTCAAGTAAGTTTGGCTTTCTTTGTCATCTTTAATGATCTATAAATAGTTTGTCATAAATTATCTAACAACAAGGTTTTTGATTTTACACTCTTTAGCAGTGTCAACACTGCTTCTTCTGGGCTTCAGTTCAGTGAATCACTCCTGCTTAAGGACATTTATGAATGTACATTTTAGCAGCTAAAGTCAATTGGAACTAAACAAGTACTTAGCTGTATACTCAAAAATAAGACTTTAATTTATCCTTACAATTGATGTACTCTTCCCTTTGAGTTGAAGAAAAGGATTGCAGTGCCTCAGTTTCAGCCTCTGTGGCTATTGGTGTTTACAGATCACGTTAAGCACCGTCAGCTTTGAGAAGATTCAGCCAAGGTATTCCAAAGATATAATTTGGTTGCAAATTCAAGAACAGAATTAAAATAGAAAATTAGAAGAGAAAGAAAATGTTTTCTTTGAACCATCACAATTCATTTAAATAATTCTGTTCTTGCCTAGAGTCTTAGGAGCCTTATTAACATGAAATTTTCTTTTCTTCTGTTTTATTTCACCTTGTGGTATATGCAAGTCTTCCATGAGTTAGACAGAAGCCAGTGTTGCATGAATTCTAAAAAAAGCATGGTGATCTAAGAAAGAGATATAAGGGTGAAAAATTGCAGGATTTGAAAGAAAAAGCTGAGGACTCCATGAGTGAAAAAACAACAGTGATTACCAGGGGAATTAGTTTAAGTAGGGTAAATAGGAAAAAAAAAACAAGTTCTGTTTCCTGCCTACTCTATTTTCTTTAATAAATATTTATACATTTTATCTTGATTTCCATAGAGATATTCAAGTATCCAGATGTAAGAGCTGACATTTAGAAGCAGAGTTGTTAGTATCCTTCCACTTCTTAATTCATCAGAATTAGTGTCCTTGAGATATTCCAGTGTGCAAAAATCCTTTTAGGATACATGATCACCTTGAATTCTTTTTATGTGCTTTGTAGATTATTACTAAAATAAATAGCAATGATGTGTAAAGTTATCTCACTACAGCATTTGTGTTGAACATTTGAAGCAAATACATAATAAACAGCATCCCTTTATTATGATTTTCTTTTCCTTAAATAGGAATTAAATTCTACAACCTTAATTTCATTTTCTTCAGCAGGATCCATGATGGCAAATAAACCAAATATCATTTGAAACATGATCACTCTATTTGCTTCCTGTATAATAAAGAGTGCTTTCAGAGCTCTTGGAGATCTAGTTAAGCCCTGGACCACCTAGTGTAGACTCATTTACAAGTCTAGTGTGGACTTATTTATTAGTCTACACTAGTGCTTATGCTGCTATAGTTTATATGAGCTAATTACAGTAAAATAAACTAATCCTTAATCAGATAGGCCTTCTGTACTACAGATGGCACTGATTTAACTGTTCTTTTATTTTTAATATAATATATCTTTGTTGATAAATCCTATGTAATCACAATACATTACAAACTATAAGTGGCTTTTCAAGGTATCTAACAAAGGAGGTAGACTGTATGTTTGTAAACTTCAGATACTTTCTTGCATTTTCATTTAAAATAAAATCTAACAATATTAGTTAAGAAGTTAATTCAATTTCACTTACCCTTTTATCTAAGAGCATTCTGTAAGCTTTCTTTTGGTTTTAAGAAAAAAGTTCAATTTTCAATAAGAGCAGACATTTGACTAAAAAAGTGTGAGATTTATCTCCAATGTAAATCAAAGGATTTTTGATTTTAAAAACATCTAAAAACCTCAAAGCATAGTCCATTTGCTCTATTAAACAATGTCAACTTCTTTTGTGACATATGGAAATTGACATATTACACGCTTCTATTTTCTGTCTTATGTTCATCTCTATTATTTCTACAGCATTACTCTGCTTCACATTCCTTGAGGGGAAGTCTTCTACTTTTCAGTTTTCCACATAAATGAGTTTTTAAAATCCACTAGCCTTCATCTGTTTTCCAGAGAACTGCATTCTGCTGTGTGTATGATATAAACCCTCTTCCTGTTTCCTTCAAAAGGCTGATTTGTAACTGGGTTGCTGCTGCCTTTGCTGATGCCACCTTCTTGTTAAGGTCTTTTCTCGTAGACGAGGCTTCCAAATAATTTTCTTTCCACTTCCTGCTGTTGGTCCTGGTTATCAGATTGTATTGATTCCTCATTTCTACTTTAGTTCTTCTCACTAATTAGTAATATCATAGGCAAATGGTAGCCAGTATCAATCCACTAAAAAGAATAGTAAACACATTATACAATAACTCCAAGGTTTTTACTTGAGATACAGAATTGCTGGTTTGGTTTTAAATGTATGCCATATACCACTAAAAAATGACAATACAAAACAAATAAAACTCTATTTGTAACTACATAGAATATTTTATTTGAAGCCATTAAAGAAATTAATTTTCTATTAGTAATTTTAGTTATTCATCTACAAGCTTGCTTCATTTTAGGTATTATTACGAGAATGTCAAATTTTAGTGATTATGTATATAGACACCACCTATAAACGTACACAGATCTAAACAGAATGACAAAAAGCTTATTTAGCTGTACTATTCTTTTAAAGGCTTTTATCAGTGTAACAGCTGTACACCATTCAGTCGCTGATGGAATATATATGTGATCTTCAATCGTGACACATTACCATTACACTTGGTTTCCAAAGGACAAGGTGTCTGTCTCTGAAATCACATAGCGGTTGCATCTGGTTGGGGAGCAAACTATATTTTCACTTGTTGTATTGAAGGTGTTGCATTAAGACAGTGTATATATTCATAGTGTGGGCTTTTTGTTTGAAGTTAACTCATTCTAATAAAAGAAACACAATATAGCACAATATAGGAAAAAATTGTTCTGCTGAAGTGGTTTAAATCAGTACCAAAATTGCTTGTGGTAAAACCACAGAATTAAATTGAAGTCAGTGAATTATGTATATTGGTATATATATGTATATATACCAATAGTAACAAAACAGACATATAAGCCACAATACTAAACACTTACTTAAAACCTTAGTAAGCACCTGCAAATTTCCAGGCAGCCTTCTGTAGCAAATCCTAGAACAACACAATTGCCATCACACACACATGGAAGACTCTGCAGTTGCACACCCCCATAGCTGCACAGACAGACTCTGAGCTTCACAAACCTCCTCCCTGTCAGCTGGGGCCATACACACACTCAATCCTCCACCCTCCTGCCAGACAACAGGGACTGCAGCCCCACCCGCATCTCTGCTCCCCTGCAGCCCACTGACCCATGCACCACCTGGGAGCAGGCTCCCTCCTCTGTGTCCTTTGCTGGAATGGCCCACGGTGGGGTGCATGCTCCTCACAGTAAGACTGTCCTGCTCAGGGTTATTCTTCTTACACAACCTTACACACTGGCTGTATTGGAACAGCCATGTGCTCTGGGATATGAGGCATAAATACAGAGTTAATAACTTTTCTTTGGCTTTATAGTTGGAGGGTTACCACATGCAAGATGGAAGAATGTAGTATGGTGGGACAATCTGTACATATATGTATCTTCCTCTATGAAGGTAATGAACTCAATTGCAGCTGTATACTTCTGATCTTTGTCTCCTGAAAAACATATATACCTTCCCTGGAAATCATGCTACATTCAGTTTCTTTCTAAATAAATATTTATGCAGGAATGTCACCCTTTAAAAAGGGAAATGAACATTCCAAGGAACACAATCCTCAATAATAGCAATTATAATCTTATTCACCAATTTTAATTAGGAGGCTGTCTTTAAATTAGTTATTATTGTTTTTTAATAATGCCAGTTAATATTAGAAACTCTCATTCACCGATATGGTCTTTTTCAACTCCTTTTGTGAATGCTTCGAAGTTACTTACAATGGCTCTTCAGGTGCAGATAGCAATGAACTTTGATTACAGAATCACAAGATTGGAAGAGACCTTCAAGATCATCGAGTTCAACACA
This sequence comes from Hypocryptadius cinnamomeus, assembly GCA_013400635.1. NCBI lineage: Eukaryota > Metazoa > Chordata > Aves > Passeriformes > Zosteropidae > Hypocryptadius > Hypocryptadius cinnamomeus. The sequence goes on from VYZP01003972.1 coordinate 13,045, forward strand.
TGCCCTAACACCTCATCTAAACCATGGCACGGAGTGTCACATCCAATCTCCCTTCAAACACATCCAGAGATGGTGACTCCCCTCTCTGGACAGGCAATTCCAGTACTTTGTCACTTATTAACAATTGCTTTTAGCACATTACCATCCTCATTCTTCTCTGAGAGCTCATTAGTTTAAAATTGACATCTTGGGTTGTTTACAATATGGTTGTTTCACTTTTAAGACACTTTTAAGATTTTCTTTTATTGACCATTTTTGCTTGTCTCCCTTCTTCATGTTCTTGGGCTTTTGTCCATTATTTGCTCTCTTCATTCCAGAAAAAGATACTTTGCTGCATTGCTTCCAGCTGTAGCCGTAGTTTTGATGCCAATTGCAGTCAATCTCACCCTTGTGTTGACTTGTTGAGAATTCATTTTTTATAAAAAGCAGTTAATTTTACAAGTCCAAATAAAAGTCCATTCAGGAGGATTGAGTGTTTTCACATGTTCACCTAATAATTTAAATCTTATAAAGCCAGTGTGTATCTGTGTGGGCAAGTTTTAACATGATAGTCTGTGGTTTTAAGTTGTCCTCGTTATTTTAAACTGTCATTCTTCTCAAGCTCCTTGCTGTCAGAAGCCAGACAACTTCAGTTTGATTAGTGAAGCATATTGTCAGTATGTTACAGGCATAGAGTGGGTTTGGGATTTTTTATTTTTATTTTTTTGTCGTAGGAGCTTTTTCTAGTAATACATGGGTTGTTAAGTACTGTAAGGCAGTCTGAAAATAGAGACAGTTTATTATTCAAAATAGTCATATTGCTTTCAAATAGCACTTTTGAATAATATCATATGAATTGAAAGCATTATAATTCTCATTCTGAGATATGCACATATTTTACTGCATTTGGAGTTGGGTAGTGAGGGTACCCATATCTAGACTAAAATTGCTCTAGACTCAAATTAATGGCATGGCTGCACCTTAGGAGAATCTCCTCTAAAAACCAATGAGTTAGAGGATTATCTGACCTGCCCTTTTTACAAATTAGCAAAGTCTATTTACAGTGACATCTTCTCTGCCTACTTCACTCATTTTTAAATGCCTCTGCCCCAAGTCACCCCCAAGAGAAGAACATCTGGGAATTAAGTGGGATTACCTCTCCCGATGGGCACTAGCATCTAATGCTCTGTCATGGACGAGGACCTCAGGGCTTGGTAAGTCAACCTCTGTTGTTAGTATGATGATGGAGGAGGACAAAAAATGTTTTAGTCAAAATAATGTGAGAAGAAACAGAGCTAAGATTAATATGTATCAATTCTCTGTTCTTCATTCTGTGCTCAATAAAATGCCTTGCATATAAAATAGCTTGTTTCCTGAAAGGATACTGAACAATAAGCATGATATAAGGACAGTAAGTAAAAATAAACTAGTTCTTAATTTGGTGTCTGATTTCAGCTCAGTTCCCCTGCTGCAGCCTTTTCTACCATCGTAGTTTCACGTAGTCTTTCTCCTCCCAGGAAAAAATTCTTGTATGTTTTTTGAACATTGTCTGCAGCTTTGGTCCCTGCAATATAAAAAGACATAAAAACCAGTACCCAGTGTCCAAAGAAGGGCAATGAAGATGGTGAAGGGCCTTGAGGGGAAGTCATATGAGGAATGGCTGAGGTCACTTGGTCTGTTCAGCCTGGAGGAGACTGAGGGCAAATCTCACTGCAGTTACAACTTCCTTGTGAGGGGAAGAGGAGGGGCAGGCACTGATCTCTTCTCAGGGGTGACAGTGACAGGACCAATGGGAATGGCCTGAAGCTGTGTCGGGGCAGTTTTAGGATGGATATCAGGAAAAGGTTCTTCACCCAGAGTGTGACTGGGCACTGGAGGAACTCCCCAGGGAAATGGTCATTACACCAAGCTTGTCAGAGCTCAAGAAGTGTTTGAACAATGCTCTCAAGCACATGGTGTGACTCCTGGGGGTGTCATGTGCAGGGCTGGGAGCTGGACTCAATCCTTGTGGGTCCCTTCCCATTTGACATATTTGAAATATTTTTTAAAAAGGAAAGATGTATGCATTTGTAATTGTGTATGAAATTGAAAATGTGTCAGGACAGGAAATATATTATTTATTTTTCTTCTTCACTTTTCTGCAGTCTAGGATAGTCCACATTGGCTGCATTTTCAGCTAATCTAAACTGCCTGCAGTAGAGGTATTCTTGTTTATATCTTCTGAAGCAAAATGCTATTAGGACTGTTATTCATGCTCTTTCAGTAGCTATATTTGGTTGAATCCAGCTGTACTGAGTTCATCCAAAAAGTAACAGAATTAAAATTTCTGAGGTGTGAGTAACCCATATTCATATTCCTCTTATGTTGATTTGGAGAGATAAGAGGTGGAGAGACTGATCTGAATCAGCAAAACTATTTATAGTCAGACTGTTTAAACCACTTATATCAAGGCTGTTGGCCAGCCATCAGTCTGTTGATTGATACACATGAGCAGTTGCAGCTAAGCAAAATTTCAGCTTGCACTTAATCTCTGAGGTCTGTGTTGAAAAGGAAAGAACATTTATACAGCTTTAGTTTTTGTTCTAAATTAGAAACTTTGGAGCCTCAGAAACTACTGTTGAATGCCATCATTATTCCCTGTTAGTCCTTGCTAATGGCATTCCTAATAATATCTGCTTAAAACCAGTCTACAGGAACACACAGGTAGGACGTTGATAATCCTTTTAACCAGTAGTTGAACCCTTTGCTGTGAAAAGAATTTCAAGCATAGCCCTTTCTAACCTGTCTTTAGAGACTAAGGTTACCAGAAAACCTGTGAGTGGCAGAATTATTGTATGTGTACTTTGGGAGGGACAAGTGAAATATTAGCCCTGCTGATGCACACTGCTGAAACAGTTGTTCTCATATCTGGCTGCTGGAGGGCATTGTCTTTAACCCGCTTTACTCTCAATCCAGGTGCACCTTAATCCATCCATTTACTTATGGTTTTTAACAGTGTCAGAAGATTCATACTGACAACAAAGTATTTAGTGGTTCTAAATTTTGGTAGTTCTTACAATCTCAAAGTATGTGTTGGTGCATGTCAAGCTCTGGTTCAACTGGGCAGGATGTATTTCTGACAGAACTTGTAGAGTCAGAATCACAAGATATCCTAGAAACAGCTGCTCTTCAAAGCTTTACTGATCTCTTAAATTATGTAAATTGGTAAGCAACAGGAATATCTCCATTTGAGAGTATTACTATTGCTATGGCAGTGTTTTAGTTTTCAACATAAATAGCAGATTTTACTTCCCATCACAGTGGCCAGCACATAATCCAAACTGGTTACTTGAATTCTGGGATGATATTAAAGAAGGCAAGAAAAGTACACTGGATTCCTTTTGAACAGTTTAAACTGGCCTAGTATGAAGTGTTAGCAGAATGTGTAAATTAAAGGTCAGTAGAGAATTGCAACCACTTGCCACTTCAAAAAAACTTTTTTTTGTAACTGCATTTTTGACACACTTATTTTCTAGTTTCTTATTTTCACTTTTCATTTTAGGATGTGCAGAATACTACAGTTTATGGAAGTTTATTCGTTGCCCTCCTCCAAATTCCTCATTCAATTACATATTTTCAATTACAGTTAAATTATTCTGGTAAAAAGATTCTCAAAAATAGGTTAGCTGAAGAGTATTATGAAAAGTTTTTATCATGGATGCCATTTATTAAGGCCTTGTGTTGTCCACAATACCACATGAAGAAAAGGTTTTAGAAATTGCTTTGGGTTTTATTTTATTTAAAAGAGAAAATATAAGAAAAGACCAGATGTCATAAGAAACAGTTTCCACTAGAGAGCATTGTGCAAGCCTGACTGTAGCAATGTGATCTTGGCTGTGGCAATGTGAGCGTCTTCTACCTAGTGCAGCTCCTTCACACAATCACAGCCCTTACCTACCTCTCACACTTTGCTGGAAGATCCTGGTGTGTTTCCATGAAGAGCTAAAGCTTATTGTCTGTAAGGGACATCTGCATGCACAACAGGCCTTTATCCTTCCTGAATGTATTGCTGTCTCATTGCTGAAATGCACTGCTGTGCCTGCGTTGGTGGGCAGGGGAGGTAGCTGATTTTATTAAAGTCATAATAACCCTATGCACAATGTAGACAGCACAAGAGAAATTGGTCTGCTCCTCCTTTGGTCCTCATCTATTTTTTTGTGGCTATGACTCCAACAAAATTTAGGAGAAATTAAGCAAGATTTCAGTCACTGTCCTCTCAAAAATTTCCATAGAATGAAATTGTTCACAGTGGCATACCATGTTCTGATAAAGCCATGAATTTCAAAAGTTGTCATGTTTGTTGTCATGGAGTTGACTTCATTTTCTGCTACTATTTTGGATGCTTTGTCAGTTCCATGAGATCCGTCACTCTTATTTTCCATAACCTTGATTTAAATACAAAGTTGCCAGAACTACGGTAAGTCTTTTAAGTATTAATGCTATGATTAACTCAGCAGAAATCCGTCTATAGCACATCAAGGACTACGCAGACTCAATTTTCTTGGTGAAAGATGGAATTTCTTAGTTGTAGAGGAGGTAGATGAACATAGCAATTTTTTATTCCATTTAGTAGCAGCATGTTAGTTACATTGTTCTCAGCCTCATGTCAGGAAATGTACGTGTTCGTATGACAATCAGATTGTCACTTGAAAGGTCTTTTAAAACATGAGAAGCAGCTGTCAGTGAAGAATGTGACTATGCCACTAAGAATGAAGAAATGATGGAGGCTTTTGTACGGGTGAAGAACATTGAGAAGCTAATGCTATTTAAGGCAGGACAGAGTAAAAAGGGATGTGATGTGACCAGCATGGGAATCTGCTGGTTATGTACTTTCCTAAAGCACATTCTAATGCACATGCCATCAGTGCATTCCTTAGTGGTTGTGATGTTAATTCCTGTCAGAGGGTCCTGGTGATGCATGCTTAACTTTGTGAGAAATTTTCCTGTGGATGTAGATGATTTCATTTCATTTTGCAATATGCATGCTAGACCTGATTTTAGGTATAAAATGAGGATAAAAATTCATTTATCTGTAATTATATGATCTCTTTTGGCATCTAACTCTAGGACGAGAAATCAGTGATTTAATTTCCTTTCAAAGTCTTTGTCTATCAGACACAGAACAAGCTTAGTAATTACCTCTTAGTTATTGTGAGAACTGATCCTTCAGTATTACATTCCTAATTGTTTTTAGATAAGGAAATTTACTTTTATAGCTCACTCAGCTGATTATTGCAGGTTGAGTGATTCTCCATTGTTTTCAGTGTAGATAGCAAGGTCTATAGATTATATTAAGAGAAATT
>VYZP01003975.1:0-17030 GCA_013400635.1 Hypocryptadius cinnamomeus
CCAAAAGCTACTAACTTGGAACAAAGTTCAATCAAGACCCAAACATAATGAAGAAGGAGAAATCACAAAAGATGGAGTTAATGGCTGCAGCTACCGCTGTGGATCCTTTTGCCACAGGCTCTGAAAGTCTGGAAAATTAATCAAAGTTCAATCAAGGATGTATGATATTGCGGCTGCTGCTGCAGCAGTGTCTGCTGTCACCTGGGAGCTGTCCATTAAAAACAGCTCACTGCAAACCGTCCTGGTATCGATGTGCTATCCCGGTCGGAGGGGGTAGGCAGATGCTACTCCAGGACATTGCTATGCCTTCTGCTTTCACTCCTGGGTAAACTTCAGAAGTTTAACACATATTCTAGACATAAAAAGAACAGGCACATGTCTGGAGTAAGTAAAAGAGGCAGCTTTGAAGAAATCTACTAATGGAGGATGGGTGATGCTTTTAAGGAAGTTTTTTTGGAATGTCACTGTAAAATAGAAACTGAAATTTTCTCCCAGTCAATTAGAAGAGTATGTAGATGGGAAGAGAACTGAGAATTAAGGTTTTGGTTAAAGCATAAAGCTGTAAGAAAAGTCTTCAGCAGAGTGGGAGACCTGGTAAATAAGCCTTTATGACAAGCATTGCTCGTCATAGAAGTGACAGTACTTTAAGTATGGTTGTGAAACTCAACCATATGGTCAGATATTTGTAGCTGATGAGCTTGCAGGAGAATCTTCAGTAGATAAATTAATAAATCTTTTTGCAATAATTCTTCATCCAAAATTTGTTTTAAAAAATACAGACTGTTTGCTTTTTATTTTATTGCCTGGGAAAAACATGTCCTGTAACTTGTTTGATGTTTATGATTAAAACTTGGCAAGAGTTGTAGGCAGGGAAAATTCATCTTTCATTTTATCAGTCTGCCACTGAGACATGTCCTAGTCATCTCTCTAATACTCTAACACTCCCATGAAACAAAGCAAAATTGCCACCACTGGTATTACTGCTGTATTACTCATCAGTTATTATATGCCATGGTTTAAACGGTCAGAAACCACTACCTGGTATTACAGAACAAGAAGGGCAGAAAAAAGAGGAGAAAATAAAAAACAAAGCCATAACCAAAAGGAAGGAAGAGGCTGGAGGCTGTGAAAATAAATACAAAGCTCCATAGAGTAGGTGAAGGATCTCCTGTATTGGTAGGATTCATCATCTTTGGGGAAAAAAGGAACAAAGAACATTACTGTTTCAGGTGTTATATTGCCAGCTCTCCTTTCTTTAACCATGTGAATATGAGTGGCTACCAGTTTTATGGCAGGCATTTTATTCTGTCTTTGACACACCTCTGGCCCAATGTCACACCCTTTGGCCCCAGGGCACAGTCGTGGTTCCTGACTGTTCCTCTTATGACAACACCAAGTCTCTGGAATTCTGTCTCAGCCCCTTCAATCAGATAGCATAAACATGTCTGTCTCCCCATTGTATTTCTGCCTCCTTCATCAGAATGGCTTGACTGAAATTACTGGTATTCTTTTGATAAACCATTAGTGTTAGAAAGGGGGTTGAATTTTTTTGTCAATTACTAAATCTTGGTGAAAGGCAGAAACTGCCTGTTAAAACTTGTGTTGTAATTTGAGGATTAAATGCTGCGCCTCTGAGAAACATCAGTATCAAAACTGATTTGCTCTAAGAGACTTAACGTTGTTAGGAACTGCATTCTGACAGGGTAGATTCCTTAATAACAGAGTTAGCAATTAAATGTTTTAAACTCCTCCCAGGACTTGCAAGATTAGAGGGCAGTTGGTAGACTTGTGCAGAAAGGGACATGTGTAGCCAATACAGCACCCACCTTAATCCCTGGCAGTGAAAGACTTCCCATTATTGTTTGGTTATTAGATAAAATTGGAGAACTGCATTTTGCTTGCTAACACCTTTCTCATCTTTGGGAAGTTCTCAAAGAACTCAACTTTGCAAATTCTTTTTTTTTCTAGCACTTTCATGGAAACCTACCCCAAACTAGACTGATCATGCAAAGAAAGATTGGCAGAGCTGCCAGGAATCTTTAGGGATGTTCTTGCTGCAGCATTCCCATCTCACTCTTTATAGCCCTATCTCTAGCTGGGTGGGTATCTCATACATGTATATGACATTGTATATGGAAAAATGTTGCAGTCTTTTGCCATCCATTTAGACAGAAGCTGCGTGTCAATGTAGGTAAAAATGTTTAGAAAAGTAGAGAACAGAACCAATAGTTAGCTGGTTTTGTATTTCAGCCCAGAGTGGGGGGCAGTGAGAGAAAGGAGCAAAAAAGAATCCTTTAGTGCATACTCTCCAAAACTATTTAAGAAACCTAATTTTGGGATTTTATAAATGCTCTCAGGTCCTAGAATGAAATTTTAAGCATTCAAGAGAAAGCCCCAGTTACGACAGAATTGGGTGAACTCACCACTGCGGCATATGTGAATAGGCTTTCATTAGGAGTGATAAAATGCTGTTCTTGTTTGTCATCAAGTGTATGCTAAATGTCGTTTATTCAGTGCAAAGCAGCATTGAAGGGAAGAAACTAAAACACTAGAAAATGGCAGAGTGGAGTAGAGTAATACTTCAAGGTTAATGCTATCAACAGGTCAAGTAGTGCAGTGTATAATTCTGGTGATCCTAAGGAACCTCCAAAAAGATTTACACAAATAACGAAGAATCTAAATTGGAGAATCAAAGTACACAGCTACAGAAATCATTGGGAGTGGGGGAAGGCTTTGGTAGGAGGATCATCAGCAGGAATATCTCAAGTAGTGAATAATAATAAGCTGTGACATGAACAAATGTACTGATTAGCTCAGAGGAGTCAAACCAAGTCCTTTGGTTTATTATGTTTCATGGTTTAAAACTATGTGCTTTAACACCAGTATACTAAAAAGCTTTTGCTGTGCGATGCCTAATTAAGCAACATGGTATAAATATGCTACTATTAATGCTGAGAGATTTGCCTTGAAAACAGCTGTAACTTAAAAACACCAAACTTTATTAGATCCAAATGTATTACCTAACCAAATTTTTCTGTGGCAAATACACTGTGACATAAAGCAACCATTAATAAGAGTTAAAAAGAAAATTACTGTTCTGGCCAGTCCTAATTGTTCATTGCAGTTTCTTGATCTTAGTAGCAGTTGGTGGAGAGGCACCATTTCACAGGGATGGGTCAGTGGTACTGGTGTTGGTGATGTGTCTCTGGGTTTCCCATAGAAAATGCTAACATTTAATATAGTGTGTAATGACTTCACTACTGTTTTGGCTACAGAAAAGTAATGAAATCAACAGTTAGGTGAAAATTACTGCTGAAGCAGGGGTGCAAATGCAGAGAATATTCAATAAACTTATCTTGCTGGGTTGAATTTGTCTAATTACCCTAAAGGGGATGCAGCAAGACAGGGTAAACACTCAAACTCTGCTTAAACTGTTAGCAGAAAACAGTTTTGGACGCTTTATAGCTTAGGCTACCGTAAAAATCAACCTATGTGGAAATACTGAACAGGAAATTTGAGTTTCTCTGTTACTCAGTGAAAACTGGAGAGATCTAACTGGCCTTCCACACATTTTAGGAAACTTTATCTAATACTTTATGCCTTTAGCAGGCCTGTTTGTAGTTTGACTAGTGCTCAAAACCTATGCTAGACTATGCACAGACAGTACACTAAGTTTAAATCTCTTTTTCTCTTCATGTGTTAGATTTTAAAAAACATTGAACTTGCAAGTTGTTTAAAACCCACAACTGTCGTTATGTCTTGCTGACAGGTTATCAGTTCTCCTTATTTTCAAAGTCTGTTTCTTCTTTCCTCTCCTATTTCCCCAAAATCTTGTGTCCCTGTAGTCCTGGACAGCAAGTCTTACTCCTGTTGGCTTTTCTCCCTGAAAGGTGACCCAGGGCCCAGAGATCATGGGGTTGACCATTGCCTCACATTTCTTCTGAGGAATGTTTAATCCACACGTCTCTCCAAGGCAAATGAGCAAAGCATTAAATTAGTGCAAAGATCTTTGCCAGCACCAATTTAAGTAAGAGGGACATAGTGTATTATGTGATTGGAATTTAGGCCAAGCAGGCAGGACGTGGAGGTTAACGCCATTGTGCAGCCAGCTCTGGGAGGAATGGCATGAGGCAGCAGCATGTGGTTGGGGAATTCAGAATTTACATGCCCATTTGCCTAGAGAATGTAGTGGCGGAACAAACCTACTCCCAGTGTTTAGTCAGTACTGGGTTATTTTCCTGATACTCTTTAAAATGATTTTTTTGAATCAAACACCAAAATTCAGGTCATTATTGAAATTTAAGACTCAGGAAAAATCTTTTCTTTTCTTGGGAATTGTATTGCACTTTGTGCTGTATGACTCAGTTTTTGTTTATAGTGATTCCCTTCAATTAATACCCATTTTTAACATATCCTAGATAATACAATCAGTTAAGAGCAGCAGCTTTTTGTTTATAGTCAGTTCCATGTGTTGGAACTCTTCTCAAAACCATGAATACTTTCGCATTTGCTTAAGAAGTTTTAGCACTTCATAATCTGCCCTACATCCCCCTACATTCATGCTGCTCTGAGCACACAGGCTGGGACATGGAGAAGAAGGAACAGGCTGGGACAGGTGGGAGGAGAAAGCTGCTTTCATTGGGCTGCATTGTTACACTGTGATTTGAGGTATTTGTTATGGCATATGTGGAGTTCAGACCTGGGGATCCTTTTCCTTTGCCCTCAGCACTGTCCCTGAGAAGAACATAATGAGATGCTATAGCTTCCTCAAAGAGCTTACAATTTACATAGATTTAAAACCAAAAAAAAAAATAGTAATACAGAAGCAAGGAAATATAAATCAATTTAAATAACTTGCCTGAGGTCAAACAGCAATTCAGTGGCATAGCCCCAAGTGAAGTCCAGGGCCTCTGTCTAAAGGCTGGTGCTCTGTCCCAGTGTCTGTTTCTTTTCACAAGAAGCTGGTTTTCCAGGAAGCTGGAGGAAGCTTTAGGGAAGTCACCCTTTGCTTTCCATTTTGGACATTCTTAAGATACATCTCGGTAACTGCTCTGTACAAGTAAACTTGAACTATGAATCAGCTGAAATTGCTAAAAATGCTGTTAATGTACCAGTATTCCTTTAGAAGTTGACCTGCAGATACAAATTGTGCCTTGTACATGTCACATTATTCTAGGGATCATTGGATTGTGCTAAAAGTCACACAGGTAGTAAAACACTGAAAAATTGCTAATCAGAAATAATGAACAATTTAAAAAGAGCATGAATATGCTCCCATTAAATATTCATTGAAAAAGCTTGAATAATGAAAACAATGCTTAAAATAAAAGACTGTTAGTAGATAATTAATTAAGAAAACAGTAAATTGGTCCTAAATTGTTTGCTATGGATAGTTAGCCCATTTAATAAGAATTATCATCTTCCAGCCAAATGGCAGATAGCTGGTAAATAGGTTTTTCCTGGGAACTTGCTAGAGGGGAGCACAGCTCTCCACACATCTGAGTTTTAGTCACTCATCATTTTGAAGTCAATTCAGAGCTTCTGGCAGTTTATGTAATCTTAAGCCACTCTTCTCACCTTTGTTGCAGAATTTTCAATCATGTTGAGTCCTTTTTAGTTAACATCATTGCTTATTTCATTAAGAAGGAAATATATTTTTAGTAACAAGGTGTGCCTTTGGCTTTGAGTTAACATCTTGAGCGAACAGCTAGGTTTTGTGCCCATCACAGAGCAGATGCTTTTAAAACACTGCTATTAGGAATCAGTTCAAATAACGCCTTTTTGGCCATGACTTCTTGGGCACTTTTTCCCACAGTTTACCAGACCGGTGATAATCCATGTGTCCTGCCTTGTGTCCCCAAGAGAGAAGTGCCTGGGGCATCTTACAGGGCCCAGAGGTGGCACTGGAGCCTCCATGTGGTGCTCTGTTGGGAATGGACCAAGTCACCACTGGTGGCTGACTCTTGCCACACTTGAGTGCTTTTTACCAGGAGGATCTGGCAGACCATTCTAGGAAACTCCATCCCCCTCTCTGTTTTCCCATCTGGTTCAGTAGCTTAGCAGGAGAAATAAAGTATAGATGGAGAAACCTAAGGATTTAGGAAAGTGTGTGCTTCCTGTCATGCTCTGTAGGACCAGATTTTGGGATCATGTTGGCCTTATCCTGGTCTGATTCCAATTACTGCCATGCACTTAACATTAACTCTATGCCAGTATTTAGCTGAATGTAAATTAGGTTCTCCTTAAGCCTTGTGCATTTATCTAGTGAATAGTAAACAGGATTAGCAGAAGACAACTAATAAACCAACAATAATAATATGTTAGCTGCCTTCTCCCTACAGCCATCTTATTTCCTACTGCCTTTCCTATGGGATTACAGGTATTCATCTGGTCAGATGTTGTCCTGGTATGTTCCTACAGGGATTCCCTCTGAGTTCACTGTAACTTGCTCATGTCTCTGGTCTACTACAGTGTATTCCTGAGTTAGCAGAGTGCAAAGAAATTATCTACGAGAGTCAAAAGGCGAGCAGAGAAGTGTTTTGTCCTGAGGGTTTGTTTTGTTTTTTTTTAAATAGGTGAGAAAGGACTATGACAAAAATCCTGCTCTAGCTCATGAATGCAACCCAACACCTGAATAACTAAAAACAGATTTTGGCCCAATTACTAGAAGGTAATTCTTCTCCTGTCTTTATGACCTGTACTGCTGTTAATAGGAAGCTTCAACTTAATAAAAAGGAATAAAATTCAGCCCTAGCTCAAAAGTCAGTTGATAAGGGGAAATGTTTTAACTTTAAAAAAATACACACCCCACTCACAGAACCTTTGAGACCTGCAAATGTTTAAAAAGAAAAACTCAAACCTGCAGCAGCTGCAATTTGAAAAACAACACTGACACTAAAAATAAGTAATTTTACTCGTAAGTACCTTATAGCTTATTTGCAGATAGTTGTACACTCTGAGAAGAAGAAAAAAAATTGTAATAGGCCCTAGGTCAGCTGCATTGATTTAATGCATTACTTAGGCTGCCAGAGCAGAGGTAGAATCTCCTCGCACTGCATTAGGAGCGCCTCAAGCCTCCGTGACTCCTTTTGATCAAATCTCTGTGAAAGATGAGTGTCATGCCCTCTCCAAGCCAGCTGTGAGGGGACTGCCCTGCGACTGGAGGAGCGCGCTGGAGCACGGCACTCCGGGGCAGCGAGGTGAGAGCTGGCTGCAGAGGTGAGAGGCAGACACAACTTCGTACTGTAGGTCTGGAGAACACCAAGGGGGAGGATCTTATTTCACTCCCCTGTGCACAGCCTGAGCATACATCAGACCTTGAGGTGCTCAGAGTCAGACAAGAGTAAAGAGGCGTGTGATGGTTCTGCCTTAGTACTTGTACAGGCAGGAGTGTTTCCAGTACTTCTTTGTACAACTCACTGAGGGAATGGGAAACTGTTTTATAGCTCTGGAAACATAAGCACAGTAAGAATGTCTGAGGTAAGGAAAGTTCTTTGCAGTTCTGTGTGAATGTATGTTTTTACTGTGCAACTTTTACTTGTGGCTATGCACTGTGGAGATATAAAAAATGTTGCAATGGTGTTGTTTTGGGTAATGAACAATGGAGATGAAAGCTGTAGGGAGCTGTGCTCTCTATTTCTTAATTATGAAAAGATACTGTAAAAGTAGAAAACTAGTTTCTGTAAAAAAAATCTGTCTTTTCTTTCTGCTGTGCACTGTAAACAACTGTGTGACTTTCCTGTTCTACAGTAAGTAATGCAGAATTGCAGGCTGATTATAATAAGCAGAGCCATCACTTGTGTAATTGTTTTCCAATTGAAGTAGTAGCATGTAAATCATAAATACTTGACAATGTTTAATTGTACAAGTCCTCAATATACATTAATAGCAGTAAAATCTGTGATTTGTGACTCAGATGTGTTTTGAGTCAAGTGCTTTAACCAGATACATTATCATTATCATGACGTATAAATGCACTAGAGAGCAGACAACAATGTAATTTCACTACGAAGTTCTTTAGAAATTACCACTAAAGTGGAATGTAATGTATGCACTTTATGTACAGTTTATTTTTGACTATTTAGCATCCAGAAAATAAGGCAAGCAATTCTTTTCTTAGGATCAGTCTGTTTGTATTTTAGTGGGGGNTTTTAAATATATTGTGCCAATTAAGTGTCTTGTATTGTGATGCCTTTAACTTATTTATTTGGATTTTTTTCATCACATAGAAAAATAAACATGGTTTAATTGTTAGCTCATACATAACGAGGTTTTGTTAGATGTGTTTAAGGTGCAGCATTTTACTTTCTGGTTTATTAATTGGTCAAATACTTCCAGTCGTCTGTGTAACGAATTCTTGGTTTAAAAATGACGAGAGGGCAGATCACTAACCCAGGGGAGACTCCTGATATACACAGGCTGTGGTTTATCCTTCTGTAAAATCCTACGGATAAAAAGTGACACTTTTTTCCTCTCCTCTTTCTTTTTTCTTTTCTTTTTTTTTTTTCTTTTTCATTTTTAGATATTTTTCAGTTTGAATAACCTGGGAGCCAGGCAACATTCTGGTGTTTTGGGGATGTGGGAGAGAGAAAATAAAATAGACTAGTTTTGTTTTAATTTAAAACAAAACATTGTTTGAGAGGCATTTAACAGTCAATTTTCACATCTGATCTGAAGTTGGATTTTATTGTGCTCATTTAGTTGAGATTGTTGTTCAAGCGATTCCATATAAATTTTTGTAATTCATGTAACTACTTGGCTTCTTGAACCTCAGGAGCTGATTGTTTGTCTTATCTTTTGGTGAGCTAACTCTGCGTTATGTTGCAAAACCTTGGGGCATGTTGTGTTTCTTCGTGTTCCTGCAGTCTGCAAGTGAAGTCAGCTTCATTAGTTTCATGATGGCACATCAGTACATGGCTGGTGTTGCCGCTTCCTTCAAGCTACTCCCGGAGCATGATCTGGGCTGCCTTGGTTTGGATAAGCTTGTAAGGATTTGTCAGCCAGATGTGACAAGATTGTCAAGAGGCAAGTAAAGAAGGAGATCTGATATTAATCAGTGCATAGCTTGGAGCCAAACTTTCTCAAATGCAGTGTAGTAACATGTTCTTCTCATTTACTGCTTCTCTTTGTGGCTATAGAACTGCCACTGTCTGAGTTTGACGGTTAAAAGGGATGCCAGCTAATAGTCTTTAATTGTAAGGATACAATTCTAGGTGGGAAAAGATCATATGCTTCTATTTTTAACATGCTTTTGGAAAATAAGTGCAGTTTGTTGTAAGATATGCAAGCGTTATGTTAGACAGGAGTCTCTGTTTCTGTCCTTTGGTTTTAAAACAGTGAAATTGTGGCTCAGCTCTCAGGCTAGAGGAGTGGGAGGTGGGGGAGACTCATTCCACTCCAGGTCATGGGGCAAAGTGGGTCCACCATTATTTTAACTGCTAACAACAGTGCGTGTTGGTTTGCTTTGTTCTAGTGATTAGAACAATATACACTGAAGAATACCTTTCTAATTGCTCCATTTACAGAAAGGGGGAAAATATGGACTTTTGAAGAATGTATTAGATATTGAACTAGATTATTTGCCATTATATGTATAGTGTTGATAGTGGGTTTTTTTTAATAACCAGTGTAATTGTGCAATTCTGTTTGAATTAAGCGCTAGAATTTTGAGCCATTTGCAGCTTAATCAGACCTTTAACAATAAGTGAACACGTAAAAAAATAACTAATCTTATGGAAAATACATTTTGTTGTACTTAATATATCATATAGATTTTTGCTTGATTGATTTCTTAAAAGTAGTTATTCTGTTTATTCTTTGAACTACTGAACCATCTGCAACCTATTCAGAGCCCTTAGAATAATGGTATCTGCAAACATATACAAACATTCATGAGCGCTGAATCTTCACAGAAATAGGAGAAATTATTACAAATATTTGGTCACTTCACAGGCTTTTACTTGAACTTCTGCCTCCTGAGGCTGAGGTGAGGTTTGGCCTTTTGATACCAAATGTCTTGACTTCAGCTTCCGTGTCTGTTCGTGATACTGTTAAAAGATCTGTTCCTACATATTGAGCATGTCATTCCATTTCCAATCCAACAAGACAGTGAATTATTTGGTTTGCAGTAATAAAGACTTCATTACAATGATGCTGAATACATCTCTGATAAAAATAGAAGTGTTCTTGTTTTGTTTTAGATTACAGCTTTTGTTCCAGATACGTGTTCTAAAAGCATTTTGGGATGACTTGGCATTTAGCAAACATTTTTCATGCAGATTTGAGCTGAAGTTTAGGTACAGATCTTGAATTCGTTATTCCATAAAATATCCACCAAAAGTAAGGGAGGAAAACTGATTTTGCCCTCTGGGTCATCTCCTGTCCTTTCTGGCTTCAGTGGTGCAGTAACTCTCACAGTTCCTGTGTGGTGGAAACCAGCAGGTTTTGTCCTAGCAGATGCTACACTTGAAGTTTTACAGCAAGTGTCATTGCCCGTCTTCTTTTTAGTTTTTATTTCTTATTATTTTGTTGCTGTCATTTAAAAAAATCCTAGAGGTTGAAATTTCAGTATTCAGACTCAAAAAAATATTAGTGAGGGAATGAGGAAAAGTGGCAGTTTTTAACTGACATCAGTCATTTTAGTATAAAGAACAATATTTCATTCCGCACTTTAAAACCATTAGAGAATTTAAACAAAAAGGAAAAAATTATGAAAAAGAAAAATGCTATTTTTTTTACTTCAGATTTCAAATATAAAAATCGTCAGTGAAAAATAGGTATTTTTTCATGTGAGAGTAACTGATGTCTGAAAGCCAGGTGAAAATTTCCTCACCTGTGTTCAATAAAAAGGAATACTGAGTTTTAAATTGTGAAATTACCAATGGAGCTACACTGTTGCGTAAAATATTGCATAACTGTAGCACCATAGATGATATCATGTGTATGTGTACAAATAGTGTTTGGGTTTAAAATTTATGAAATTGCATTAAATGGAATTGTGTAATACTAAATATTTGAGAGCTGTTATTTCACTTTTATTCTTTAATCCATGTCTTCACTCTGTAATGGGAAAAAGGAAGAGATTTTAAGCATGTATATTTTATAGCTTTGAGACTTAAGCAGCAGCGTTAGGAGCTGAAAAATTTAGGACTGTTTTTAAAACATTAACTCATCCACATTGCACATATGCACCATTTTTTAAAATACATGAAGAGTTAAAGACATATTTTAAAGGCCTTGCAATTTATATATTCTAATATTCCTCATTTCTCTGATACTTGTGCATTTGTGATAATAACACTTACTTCTTGCTAGCATAGGGCTTGGAGTTAAATATTTAATTCAACTGCAGTTCGTGGCTAGATCTGTAGCTTCAGCATTTAGTGTAGCATGCTTAGCATGTCAGTACGGATAAGCAGTATGTGCACAACTTATTTGTTGATTAAGTAGCATCTACTGCTTTATGGCATAAAATTGCACACCCTTTCTGACCAGTGACTCACCTTTACCCCTAAAGTCTGACCAGTTTTTCTCATCAATATGCAGCAATCTGTTAGTCATTTTTGAAATGCACTAATAAGAATGATTTTTCCCTTAAATTTATTAAAAAGGGATATTGCTTTAATATCTCATGATAGATACATTGCTTAATACCAGCAAAATGTTTCTGACCTATGCAGGCTAGGGCAGGTATGCCGTGGGAACTGTAGCATCGCAGTCTGTTTCAGAATCAAAAGTAAATAACAACTCTAAGATAACGATAATGTGATGTTTTTCCTTCCTTAATTTGTATTTCTTGTTTTCATTTCCAAACCAAACCATAAAAGAGGCTCTGCCTATGTCCCTGAGGTGGACCGAGCTGTCTGTCAGCACTTACCTGTTGTTAACAAGTGAGATTAATTGCAGCATAAGCCAGTTTATCTACAGCCACGCTGCTGAATGGCAAAATGAAGTTTTACTGTCCAGTGCTTTTTGTTTGGAGTAGCACTCGAGTGTGTGTGCTCACGCTCACACGCACACACACACACACACACACGAATTCTTCTCTCTTTATAATTATTTTGACAGTGCCATTAACAAGAGTTGCCCTAAGGGGCCCTGTAGGGTTAGTGACATGCATGAGGAGTGATTTTCATCCCACAAGTTATGCTGTGATTAAATCTTGGCCTTGCAGCGTGGCTGCCTTTCTCAGAAGCAGCTCCTTGTGCTTCCTCGCCCGCTGCAGTGCCCGGGACTGCCCCGAGCTCCTCTCCCTCGGCCAGCAGAGCTGCCACGGTGCCCAAACTGACTCTGGGTTATGAGGCTGTGTCAGCTTAGTCTCTTGTCTCAGCTTCTCACTCCTAGGACTCTTCTCACGTAGAAAAAAATTTTATGAAGTGGTGACATGGGGACTGTCTTTTAAATCCACAAGAAAGGTTGATTTGACAGAGTGGTGCCATCCTGTGAGGTATTATCTAATTTCACTTCTCTCTTACTGAGCTTATTCACTCTCCTCACATTTTTGTCTGGTTTTGAGGACATTTTAGTCAATTATTACAAGGACAATTAAACATTCTCAATTCAAAGTGCTCAGTTGCCCCCACAAGAGAGAGATTTGGTCAAATTCTAGGCCAGAATTCATTTTGTTCAACCCCAGTGAGGGAGAGGGTAATGGAGTAATGCAATTTGCTGCAGGCTCTGGGTTGTAAATATCCTGATTATGTGTATTCTTAGGCTGTGGATGTTTGAAAGGAGGTCAGGTTTTGGTATCTGACCCCAAATAAACAGTATGGGTATATACATAAGGATCCAGATAATTAATGGGTTGTGTTCCATCATCTTATCTAGAAAATGTATTCAGCTTGTGGCCTTTGTGTACTTCTAGAATAAAAATCGTAGCATAATTCTCCCACAGAACAGGGGTAAGTGGGAGTTGAGTAGTAGCTACACCAGCCAAAATTTTCAGTAGAATAGGGTAAGATCACCTTCTAAATCACTGGTTGGCCTCTGAAACAAAAGCTTTTTGTCTGGACTTTTCAAAGGTTCTTGCACCTCCTAAGCTTGGTAGGAATAAATGGTTGGTGTGAATGAAAACCAGCCAGATTACCAAGGAGCCATTGTCAGGTTAGGAACTGAGCTGTGAGTGTAACTTTGTGTTTAGTGGCACTGTAAAATACAAATTGTGGCCCACCTCCACCTTTCCCATCTTTCTCCTAATCGGTCTCTTAAGCAGGAGACAATTTTCCAAAATTATTTTACTAATAAGAAGTTTGTCATATGAATCATCTCAGGCCAGCATTTTAATGTGTCTGAATGGAAAAGGTTGGAGCTATTTGGTCAGCTGTTTACTCTGTCACATCTGTGTACAACTTTTCTCTACTTAATTAAAAGCTCAAAATACAGAAGATATCAGATATGTTCTCTGGATACAACAAGTTGCAAAGCTGGTTTGCTTTTTAGGAAAGTTATTTGTTGTTACTTATGTTTATTAAATAACTACTAACAGCAGCTGTTACTTTGTAAGAAACAGGTTTTTTGATATAAGACTGTGAAAGTAATATGTGCATTCAGTCCAATATAATTAGAAATGTTATAAGGACATTTTTCTTATTTTAATAATTTTGTGTAATTATTTATTTTAAATATTTCTAAGCTTTAGTATAGAAATAATAGAACTTGCAGCAAGCAAGTGTAGTGGATTAGGTGGAAATGTACTTGAATGGAAACCCTTTTGTTTCAGGGGCTCAGACTGTGAAAGACAGGCAGTGTTTCTGTGCTGTGGTGGTGAGGAACTTTCCAGGATCTTAAACACGTGACAGAAGGAACCACCACAATACTGAGCTGAACACGTGCAAGTTGCAGCATGGGCCAAGTCTTTGTGCAGAGTAACTCTCAGCTGGGCCTTGCTGTCAGACCTGTGCACATCGGTGTGCTGCAGTGCACTGTTCTTCCCTTTTCCCATTCCCAGTGTGTCTTCCCAGCTCCACTTACAGGCAGCACAGGGCTTCCACATTCTGTCCATCCTCCAGGCATCTTGTTACCTCTTTGAAGTGAGCATGTCAGGAAGAAGAAAATGGCCCAGAGCCTTTCCTTGAAGATGCTGCAGGGGCCCTGCTAATGGTCTCCTCAGGCAGATGGGATTCAGAGCCTTTCTAAGCTGGGAGTACATTGAAACTTTCAAGGAGCAATTAGAGGTACAAGGTGCTTAATCTAACAGATATAATATCAACATGCATTTCATGCCTAATTGTTGGGCTATGTCTTCAGCAAGTACTTCCAACCATCTAGAGCAGCCCAGCATGTTTTTTGATTGTATGTGAAACATGCTGGCATATATTTTAGTTCCAGTAAACTACAGAGAGCTTAACAGTGTGTCAAAAACTGAAGTCTCTCTTCAGGAAGAACAGCCACAAGGACTAAATATGCACTACAGAGGGGATACAAATACATGTGGAATGGATAAAACCCCAGATAGGAGTCTGATATGGGTAAGCTGGATTGTGATACAGTGAAAGTAAGGTGAACAAAATGTAAATTGAGAACTTGTTTTAAATCATGACAAACTGACAGTGTTATTTATCAGCAGACTATATCTCAAGGGAAAGTAGCAAAAGTTGCCTGACAAACAATGGACAAAGCAAAGCTTTGCTCATTGTATCATGTGGAAAAGGATGGCACTGAGAGAGATGCTTATGATAAGGGGGTTTTGATTTGTCTCTGCTTTCAGTGATTGTGCAAAGGATTCAAACATAAAAGTAATCAGGTGTAACTCAGTGAGGAAAAAGGAACTTATTTAAACTCTGCAAACACAAGAAACCTGGTGGATTATAATAAAAACAGGGAAGAAAAAAATATGAACCAAAAGGTCAACTTCACACTCATTTATAGTTACTGTTCTCTGTGAAAGGTGCACACAGATTTGGATTTGGCCTTTGAGTTAGCTGTGGCTGTACTTTCAATTTAAGAGATGGTAAAGGTATCTATCCCTTTACTTCCCTTGCAAATATTTTACAAGGAGCAAGCAAGAAAATACTTCCAAATAACCAGACCTATGTCCCATGTTTAGTTTTATTTCTTCTCCCACTGTAAATCATGTCTTTCTCCACAAATGTTGTTACTGTGGAGCCACTGTGGGTCTATTCTGCAAATATGGGATTTGTCCCACTTCTTTCCTATAGGATTAGTGCCCACCAGAGCACATGCCATGGTGGGTTACATATATTCGGTGGGATTACCACTGATGATGATGAGAGGGCCAAAGGAGATACGGCTTGTTGCTAGAAACCCTCAAGAAAGGGCAATAAAAGCAGTATATGCTGTAGCTCATGTAATGATAGTTTTTCTCATGTATTTGTTTCCTTGAACTCCTATTTCTTCTTCTTCAAACTTGCATTTTAAACTGATAGAAATTTCTAAGCCCTGCCTGCAAAATGTATTCCTGTAACCTGGCACCAATGACACCATTTTGTCGGTAATTCTCATAGCAGAGCAGGGAAGCTCTCAAGCTCTTCATGTGATGGCAGTAGCTTGAAAAAAAAGCAGCAGTTTTTAAAGTGGGGAAAAACTTTGTGCAAAAAGGCAAGGGTTTTTCTTAAATACCAGACAGTGCCAGAAGTGTGGGTGCTAACCTGTACATTTCTGTTGTTAAATAGCACCAGGGTAATGAGGGACTTGCTCTTCCATGTTACTAGTGTCTGCACTTGCAGCCCTTGCTGCGTGCAGAGACCCAGAGCAGCTTTCCAGCAGGAGCACACGTCTCCAACTCGGTCCTGACAAGGTCTTCAATATTTCCTTGCTTCTTAATTTATTTCCCAAGCCAAAGTGCTGTCAAATCAGAACCCTCTTAACACTGAATGAGATTGGATACACTTATCATGCCCTTCTTGTCTTGCTGCTTTTTTTTAAACCTGTTGTATGATGCAAGTAAGCATAGGTCCCAGGAGACTTCTTCAAACTTGCTTTGTGAAATGAAGCCTGATTATATACCCAGAATCAGCGTGAGTATGTCCCATTAGCCTGGGCTTTTCCTTAGCTGTGAGGGCTGTGAGTGGGTTGCAAAGAAACATTCAGTAACTTTTGAAGCATAATTGAAGCCACATCAATATCTGGCAAAAAAAGGATGTGAGCAGGCGTGACTTTCAGGCAACACATGTTAAGATGCAGTGATTAGTAGTCAGATGTTTTCAGTGACCAGTTTAATGCTTAATGTCTGTCTTGTAATGAGGGATCATTTTTATTTAAAGTTCAGCATTCAGATTCCCACGGTCATTCTGGTAAAACCACAGAACATTTTGATCAGTCTTTTCAACTCTATTTTTTTAAATGAATTAAGAAAGTGGGTCTGATAATGGATTAGGAAAGATCCATTTGTGAAGGAGAGTGACTGGAAAGCAATACCAAGATCCTTGATGATACCATAAGATTTAGTTTTTTAGACCATCTGCCTTCTGTTTCTAGAAAATGAAATTAAATAATGATTTGAATGAAAGGATTGTACTTTAAAAAATTTCCACTGTAATTTCCTTCTACATTTCCAATCCTTTAATTATGATTTTCAAGCTTTGCATCTATGCAATACAGAAAGTTCTTTCTTTGTTCTGCAGGATGAAATTGTGTGTGCATTCCACTTGTTGGGAAAATAAAGCTTATTAAAAGACTTGATATAATTACAGTACCTTAGAATAGGCTATTAAGGACAGTAGGATTAACGGGCAAAAGACAAGGGTATTATTTTCATGAAGTATTGCTAAATTTCTTTTCAATAAAGTCTGATATGTGTTAATTCAGGAGATAATCAAGGTGCATATTTTACAAATACCTTTTGAAGTTAACAGTGACAATTTAAAATTGTTATTCACTGATTATTTCAGAAGTTAATTTTGCTTTGTTATATATTCTGTGACTACATGTATTATTATAAATGTTGCTAGAAAAGCTTTAGCAGACACAGATTGTGACAAGCACAAATGAAGGGAAGTGCTAAAAACCTGACAAATCACAGTTTTTTCTTCTTAGGAATTCTTTCAAGTAATTTTTTAAGTCAGCACAGATCC
>VYZP01003976.1:1248-12163 GCA_013400635.1 Hypocryptadius cinnamomeus
AAGTAATTAACCCATCCCTTACATTTCTAAATACAGTGTGACTGTGGGAAATAAGAAACATGTATTTAACTTTTAAAAGCTTTTCAGTCTTCTGTATTTCAGACACATGAGCATCTTCTATTGCAGACAGGTTTCTGCAAAAAGTTATCAACGACAATGCAAGTGGCTCACATTTCTTAGATGTCTTTCAAAGACTTCTAAAGACTGATAGTTAGAAGATATGCAGCAAAATTCCTAGCTTCTTACCAGGGCATTAAATGTTCAGTTTGAGTATTTTTATGTGGATATATTAATTGCATTTTCTGGAAAGCACAAAAAAAAAAAGGTCAGCTATCAAATAGCTCTGGTAACTAACTCAGCCTTCATTTTCAGCAGTTCTACCTTGTAGTTAGTCAGCTACTTCAGCTCACCAGCACAGGGATGCTTGGCTTCTCTTGTCTGCACCAGGGCTTCAGTGACCTGACAATCATGCACCTCTCCCAAGGAATGTATTTACATTCACCATCAATAGTATATAATATAGTCACTGAGACAAATTTCCCATGTGTGTTTTAAATAATATTTAAATGAGTTATTTATGGATTATTTTGTACATATCTGAAAGGTTGCGGAGACTTTCAGGAAAGAGAATGTTGTGGCTTTGGAATTAACAAGCAAGAGATTTATCATTTATGCTTTTGCAAGAGACTTAGAAATATAAAACCAAAATTTTAAATCTCTTCTAGAGCTATTAAAGAAAAAAGAAATAATCTCACACAAGAATTAAATTTAGAACAGAACTAAAATAATTTAAATGGAGATATGAAAACAATGTTTTCAGTATTTTCAGGAGTGTGATCTAAAATGTACAAACTTTTCTGATTTCTTAATTCTGGTTTTCAGAACTTTTGGGATAATACATTTGGATGATTAGCATGGACACATTATGAACAGTTGCACATGTGACTAATGGGGAGGAAGGAAGGAAGCTGGCTGTCTGAATACATTTACTCACATGTTAATGTTAGTGTAACTATATTTTACCTAAATCTACAAGCCTGATGCTAAGAGTATATGAAAATATTATAAGGTCAGTCTCCAACAGAAAAATGACATAAACACACCCCAACCCTGAAACAAATCCTAAAATACCATCCAGAAAATATGTTCCTTTTATTACAGCATATAACTTCGTTTTACATCCTTACACATTTAAGACCAGTTGAAGTTATTGGAGGGGTAATAAATTAACAAAGCCTGATTCCAGGCAAAGTTGTTTTGAATCTGACACATGGCATAGCATTTTTGTAATATTTGGTGGAACCTACTAGGTGAGGTCATTTGAAAGTCTTCATCTTACTCCTAATTTTTCTTTAAAGGGAATATACAGTGTCATTGATTTAATGTGCTTATAGCTTCAGGAAGACTGTCTTAAAAGTTGTTACCTTTTCAGATGCACATCATTCCTATCAAAAGTATCCATAGTACTGAGAAGATTACAGTAAATTACCCTGTACATTCTTACTTTTCCAGATTTTGAATGCTATTTCTGAGGGGACTACACAATGTAAGCATTGATTAACAATGTCTTTTTACCTACCACAGAGGCTAAGCATGGATAAGACTACTTGAAAGGAGGAGTAAAGAGCACTAGAACAAGCTGAGACCTCATGTAACAACTTAAATCTCAAGCATCAAACTTTTGTCCAGATCTTCAGAAAATGAGGTTAAAACTTTCTGCTGGCATATAGTGTAGTAAATTTTAATAAAGCAAATATATAAGCATTTGCAGCTACTGTGTAAAATCAAGAAGAAGCAATTTTTTGAACTTCCATCACTATTTTTTTGCTCAGTAGGAAAAAAGTGGCTTTATTCTTGTTGGGTGAGATAGGTGAAATACTGGAATTGTATGTAAGTAGGGAATATAATATTCCAAAAGGTCATATTCCATTTAGACTTTGGTTGTCACTACTTGCAGTCAAAGATCATTGAGGCTTCTTCTTGTGAGGGATGGTTTTAAAGCCCTTAGTTTGCATGGCAGGTCCAAGAAGTGAATGGAGAGGTTTCATCTTTTTAAAAAGGTGTGAAAATTGCTGTAAAACCTTTATTCCAGGCTGTACAGAGTAAGTGGGTTGTCCAGCTAGTGCTAAGCAAAGATTTATCCTGGACAAGTATTTAGTAAAGTCACATCTTTAGTATTTTCCTGTTGGTTTATACGACACCCCCCATAGGATGGCAGCTCTCATGTAACTTATTAGGAGATATTTTGCCTTCCTCAGACAGTGAGTACCAGTTACTTCCATACTGGGATTTAGTGCTCAAAAAATGACACTGCAGTGTTTACTTCTGCAAATATTAATTTCTTTTTTGCTCTGACCCAAGACAGTATCCTTGAAAGTCACCCAGGAGGTTCCAGCAATTCTTATTCTTCATATTTTATTATTAGACATATTGAAATCCTTATTATCTGTCTACTTCTTCCAATTTTAGATACAGGATATTCTCAAATTATGTAAAACATTAAAAATAAGAGACACAATCTTTCCACATCACTTGCATCAAACATATAAAATAAGATATAGTCTCCATATTCATATTCATAGTAAAAAGCAGCAAAGGGTATCTACATTGCTATTCTAGCATAAAGGAGAAATCTTAATTACAATTACAGATGACCTCTAAAGTCCAATTGTATAAAATCACAAAATGGTGACTAATTGGGCAAAATAAGGATTCTTAACATAGCCTGAGCCAATTTGAAACTTCTGTGATGACTGGGCCACTATTCTTCCAAAGACTTGTTTGTTTTTGGCTGCTAGAGTAAAATATATGTGTCAATAAATAGCCAGATGGGTATCAGTGATGAACTGATAATATCAGACCCCATAGCAGTTGACCTTCTCTAAAGGTGTCATGTGGCTATTAAACAGCCTGAGGGATGGAACAAAATAACTGGTCTGTTGCAAGGTGCAACTCTGAGTGTGGGTTCAACATTGTTTATTACCATTTCTGACTTTCTGGCTTTCAAATAGGATCTGAACAACTGCAGAAAATTTCTAGAAGTGTAAACATTCCTTAATCTTAATCCTTAAGAATATAAAATAATTTTATTTTTTATGGCCAAAGGCATCCAAATTAAATATTAATTGATTGGGAGAAGCTCTGCTTCATTATCTGTCAAAGTCAGGTAAGATATCGTGTAAGAGAAAGATTATTAGCTGAGAATACCAGAGGTTAATGACTAAAAAGATAACTAATGAGTAGACAAATAAGTTATCAAGGTTCTCATTCAAACTAATAGAGACTGAAGAACTTTGCAGATTTGAACCATACAGTAATTTTTAATTCCTGCAGCTTATTCCTAATAAGCAAAAAAAACTCAACTAGGAGTCTTTTTTATGTAACAACTTTTGATTTTTTCCTTTTCTTGCTATTACTATCTGTTGAGAATGGTTTTATTGCTTCAGGTGTATTAAAATGTTTCCCATGTTAAATGCTCCTGCTTAATTTGCATATATTACACATTTTGGTCAATAAAGTTCCTTAGCAATATGCATTGTTGCAGTAGACACAGTGTCACTCACAGCTTTATCAGTAATTTCTTGCATTTGTTATGAAATACTTGATAAGATACAGCTTGTAATTACTGTTTAAGAAATTACAAGGACAAGAGACACCAGTTTTGGTTAACCAATGTTGGGTTGCAATGAGTTAACTGGGATCATTGTTTCTCGGGCTGTTCATATCCCCAGACTTTTCACAGCCCTGGCAGAGGCTGACTCTGTAATAAGTCTCACATTACACGTGGATTAGATTTGTAGAAATCCTGTAACTCAATAGGTACCTGCCTATTCTCTCCTGGCGTCAGGCTGCCTGCGCTACTTTGCTCTGTAGACATACCTGGCATTCCACCCGTGCCTCCTCGCTGGCTAAGTGGGCTGGAGCCTGCCTACCAAAACATTGGGGTATTGTTGGGAAGGGGAGACCCCCTTGACAGACGAGCGAAGTGTGAAGTTAGTCTTGCAATGCCTTATTACCTTCCTATGAAGTATACACGCAGCTCTTTTAAACTTCCTTTATGCTGCAGTAATGCGGGAAATGAGATCTGCAGAAGCGCTTGGGAGCAGCAAGGGGGTGGAGATGTGCTGTATACAAGGACAAAGCCAGTCCTAAAACCTTCCGCCTTCCCCCCAGCCACCACCACAATGTTTGTTTACACTGACTGAGGAAAAAAACAAAAACATATTTGTCAGTGCATCAAGGATGTGAAATGGCTTGATTTCTGGGAATTGTGCCAGGTATTATAAACCATTTTATTTTAAGACCCATTCTTCATTTTACTGTGTATCATTTGCTCAGCAATTAGAGAGAATTAGGATTTTTCAAAACATTTGAATAAGATTAGAACACGCATTTGCGGCGTTTAGGACTTTTAAACTGAAACAGCTATCTCACTAATGAAAACTAAGTCATGTGATGTTTAAATAACAAAAGGGAAATTCTCAGTTGGTCACTAAGAATTTATGGTTTGTATCCTGCAAGTCTTTAAATAAATTACGTGAAGCTCACAATAAAGCTTATAGAAGTATTATCAGACCAGATGATCCGCCAACCTACTAACTTTTCATTGGGCTTTTTACATATTTGATGGTGAGAATTTTTTTCTTTTTTCCTTTTTTTTTTTCGTACTTGTGAAATTTGAGATCAATAACAACTCTTTCCTCCTCTTTCAGCAGTTCATCATCTCATCCTGGAAGATAATGAAAAGACTCCTAGTGATCTCATGCAGATGTGTATGTGATTCTAAACTAACAATAGCATTTAACTTTAAATGTTAATAAAGTCTATGGCTTATATTAACACTAAAGTGTCCTATTTTTTTTAAAGAAGAAGGAAAATGTTTGTAATGGATTGCCATCACAGAGTGTATGGTAGCAATTTATGAGCAGAAACATCTGCTTCAGAGTTTTGGCAAATGTTTATATTTATGTCTTCAAGTTCATGGCCAAAACTTCCGAGTTTAGTGAGATTTTACCTCAATCATCAGAGAGAATGGTGGAAAGATTGTTGGGGACATTGTTTTGCTTCCTAACGAGCTGCCAAGTATCTTAGTTAAGCATTCAAGAAGACTGCAGGCGCGTCCTTTTCAAGTGCTGCAGTGGAGGTAAATTCCTGCTGTCCAACTTGTCCCTCCTGTCTTGCCAAGTGTCAGTGGACTGCGATGATTTCTGCCTGAGTGATGTGCCCAAACAGCCTCCATGGGAGGCAATGACTCTGCACGAAAAGGATTTGCAAGGAATAGGTGCTAGCATCAGAGTATTCAAGTGTGCTGCCTGTACAAGTTTTTATCTCTGTCCTCTCAGTTCATTTCATTCCCCCATATTTTTAGAAAGGAAACTCTTTTGACTTCACAGTAATATTTTTAAAATTTATTTTGTATGTTTGTATTATTTTACATTATTATTTCAAATATTTCTAAACCTTATACTGTGTTGATGTGTTCTAATCTTAGTAGGGATAGGTTTAGAATGAGTTTTACCTATGAGATTCTGAAACACGCCTTTAGAAATAATACCCATGTATAGGAATTACTTGTAATACAAATGAGTATTTTTCTCGTAAGATAATTATGTCTCTTGTTGCTCACTGGTCACCCAACAAATCAAACGATAAAATAAAGGCAACAAGATTCAAAATAAAATAATAACCTTCAGTACCTTTTGTTTCTTTTAATTGAACTCACTATCCCAGAAATAGAGATCTGGGTGGTTTTCTCCCTCTCCCCTATTTCTGCTCTATCCAAAAGATTTCTGGTTTTATGTTCCTTTTATTACAGCATATAACTTCCTTTTACATCCTTACACATTTAAGACCAGTTGAAGTTATTGGAGGGGTAATAAATTAACAAAGCCTGATTCCATTTTCCAGCAAACCCCTCCGGTTCTATCCTCAAAGCCCAGCAGCTCCTTTCTGGTCCCCGGTCCCTCTTGCCTCACCCACAGGCAGCAGTGCTGCAGCTGGTTCCCAAGCCTTGTGCTGGCTAATTAGCCAGCCAGCACCACTGTGGCGTTTGGCAAACAGCCTGCTGCCAAGCACAGGCTGCCCCTCAATAGCAGCGCTGATTTGGATCTTTCCTGTTTACATCGATTTTCATGAAATTTAGACATATATTTTCTACTACTCGTGCCTTTTGAATTTGCTTGAATATAGCCACTAACAAAGGAAAAAAGGTATTATAAGAGGGCAACCAGGAGGCGAACAACACGGTTGTATTAACCAGATTTCTGAATTCAAACTGAAAACCACATATGCAGTAATGAAGGTCAGGCCGTGGTCTCAGTCTGAACAGTTAACGTGAGGGTGTCCAAAATTCGACCAGCTTCAAGGAGTTTTTCTTTCTTATTAGTTCAGTAGCACAATTTTCGTGCCAGTTTCCTGCCAAGCAAATTGCAGAGGGCTTGTAGGACTGAAAGAGCTCGAATCTGAGCCTCTGGTGACAAGCTTGCTGTAGCTCCAATCAGGGCTTTATAGCTTCCTAAAAAAAATAACAATGCTGCCAATTGTAACAAATGTGAAGTGTCTCTTTGACATGAAACTACTGCCTATTAAAATGAGCCAAAAATATGACCGTTTCACAGAAGACTCTTTTTTATCAGCTGAACACTTCTCAGCACATCACTTGGGTCAAATTGAAATGTAAAATCATGGTACCTAAAGGAAACAAACTGTCAAGAGTCTTGTATAATACTCACCGAGTCCTCTTCTTTTAAACAAGGCTAGTACTTATGTAGTTTTCTTGACAGTAAAATGTAAAGAATCTCAACAATGGCAGGGAATGCAGGATGAAAAATCCCTTTTTCCATTGCAATATTTCTGCTGAAAAAGCTTTGTTATGGTTTATGAATTCCTTTAAATAAAAAAGTCTATGAGCAGTATTTTGAATGAAATATTTTTTTCAAGATTGAATGCCAGCTCTAGCCCCACTCAAATAGGAGAAATTACTACCCAGTGGCATGCCAAATTACTTGTTAACTGTTTCAGCAGCAGGATACAATGATTCCTTATAGCAGGTTTGTTGTAGCTTTGTTAGACACTTTCGTGCCTCTAATTTCTGAAATCTACATTATCAGAAGCAGTTTTCTGTTACTGAATTCAGTTCAAAAGCCAACAATTCGACTAAATTATTACAGCTGAGTATGTTTCTCAAGCCTACAGACACAATTTCCAGATATCTAGTGTTTATTAAGTGTTTGGGTAAAAATAGTTAAAAATAAATATACACATGTAATTAATTTTTGCCTAGATAGCACCATTGGGAGACTATTATTGGAACTAAGTAGGTAAATTTAAGTGACTTTGGGTTCTGGGTTTCCCCGGCAATTGCACAAGAGAATCTAGCTCTAGCCATGAATGCCCTAAATTCTGCACTGCTAATGAGTCTTTGTGCATAGGTTGAATAAAACTGCATTAGGTTAGTAACAATGATGTGAAAAAGTCTTGTTTAAAAATGCTACAGGTGACTAAATTTGTACAGAAACCTATTCTTACTATCTCTTTTCTGATTATCTGATTTTGTACCTTTACATTACTGACAATCTGTATGAGCAGCTTGGAGGCACAGTTGTGCCCAGTCTAATGGGACTGAAATTACAGTGCATTAGCTACACATCAGAAATCTCCACCCGAGTCTCATCCTGCATCTTCTTCACACTTTTAAAGCTCAACTTTATGTTACAGGGTTTCCAGTTTGACTTTTCCTGGGGAACTCTCAGGCCACATTTTGGCAGCCTGGGTTGTCTCACTTCTTTGAGACAGGAAGAAATAGGGCAAATTAGAGCTGATCACTACTCCTCCATTGTGAGCTGCTGCCTCTCAGTCAGTCAGTACTGTTATCAGGGAAACGAATGAAGGATGAAGGAGAAAACCCACCCCCCACCCCTTCCACCCTCCCTGCTTCTCCCACCTCTGTTTCCTGGATTCCAGAATCCTTGCAATGAAGAGAGTCTGACTCAAAATAAATTATTCTTTAGCTTACGTTTCATCATAGTTTTAGTCTTCACTCTTTCACAGCAAATGCAACAGACATTGTCAGATTCAATATTCAGACAAAAAGCAAGTGGTAGCTAGCAATTTTTTAAAAAATTATTATCTATTAATCACAGTTTACATGACAGGGAAAAAAAAACATTCCCACCCTCTTATTGTAAGACCGAGCACAACCTTCCCTCCTTTTTGAAACGAAATATAAGAGAACCAGGGAAGAACGTGCCAGTGAATCAGGGAAAGAACAATACTGTTTTTGTTAACAATAACTGCAAGGGTTAGCAGAAATTTGCAGAGAAAGCCTTTCAGAGAACAGTGATGAGTAGAAACTCCCTTGAAAGATCTGCAATACTACCACGCTTGGGGTCTTTCATGCAAACATTGTCCCACTGAAACTGTGTAGACAGCTGTCCTTTCATGTTCTACCATATGTCTTTAACCCTAACATCATGCTTAATGAGGCTAAATTGACATGTTAAATTTAAGAGCAAAACACAACTGTATTGGGTCTGGAGCAATCACCTTATCACAGTTCTTATTTCTTTTTTTTTTTTTTGTGGGGGGAAAGAAAGTATTCACATTGTCTAAGCGCTTGAGTTAGTTCATTCATTAAGATGGATAGAGAAGCAATTAGGAGAGAGATGAGAGTTGTTAACCACCTTCTGCACTGAGAGTATCTTCATTTTTAATGGTGAAGCACAGGGCCAGACTCTGAGGTGCAAATATGTGGCATCCTGATTATTTTTTTCTTTAACCTTAACTCCAGACATCTTTCAGATTAAGGAATATATGAGAGATGTGAATGACGCAGATGTCAGATTCATATTAAAACCATGGCAAAAGCAGCTCAATAGGTAAATTTACTGATATCTTGCTTTATTCTCTCATACAGATAGTTCTGCAATTACTTATTCTAAATCTTGATTTTCTTTTCTCCATGGAGGATTGTTATCTCTAGAGACATCTTAGGGACTCTGTACAGCAGTGCCATCTTTGCTATCAAGTCAGCACTTACCATTTCCACATCTCTTCAGACAGAATGTGCTGTTTCCTGTGACTTCTATTTTCTGAAATGGACATGGCATAACACTCTATAACTGATGAATATTTTATTCATAAAATGGAGATAAAAATGTATTTGTGCCACTCTAGGGCCAAAGAAGTATCTCCATTTGTGATTTTATTGTATTGCTGTAACATCTGGAAGACCTAAGCAAGATTAAAACTTCACCGTTGGCAAAGAACACTGAGGTTGTCAGAGTTATTTTCTTCCCCAGGAGCATTAAAAAGATAGCCAGGGGAGCAGAAATGCATAAAGGATCTTTGTGGCATTACTGAAAAAAAACTTTAAATATGCATAAATAGATAGACAGACAGACATGTGTTCACAGTTCCATTTGGATTTTCAGCAATGATTTAGAAAAGAATGGGGAATAACAAGAGCAAAGCAGGAAAAACATGGAGTAAAAAAACCATAAAAGGGATCATGTTTTAACTCGTTCAAAATTTTATTAGTTTATTACATTACAAACTATTTGGCCTAGACATACTTTATATAATCTCTTACTTAATGTTTTGTGACAGCTTTAATACAACAAAATTAGATATGCCGCTGCAATAGTCCTGACAGCTACCTGCTTTCCTTGCATTAACACCATTGGCTTCCTGCCCAATACAAATAAATTTGAACGGCTAGAGAATACATCCAGTGAAATCAAGTAGCCTAAAACTAAAAGGAAGAGCTCAGCATTGCGGAATAAAATATCATTGGAGAGGAAATCTTTGATGATATGATATCGTTAACTGAAATACTGGGAACATATAAGTATAAATATATGTATATGGATGTATGCATGTATATAAAAACCGCTTGAAAGAAAGACATTTAAAGTCCACATGCACAGAGGGGACCATCATGAAAACGGTAGACAACACAAATATTTTTTTATTTTATTATGGAATCATATTTGCACATCATATTCTATCCTGAAAAGAAGTGCATGTAGCCTTCAAATCTTACTGTATCCTCTACTGGAGGAAGGACCTCTGAGAGCTGTAGCTGCACTAGTCAAGCAGGAAAACTACTACTAAGAGTTTCAGTTGTTGTCAGAGTTTGATGTCGCTGCTTAGATCTGAGTGCTGTGCTTTCATAGTTGTGTCCATATAATTGGAAATGAGATGAAGTATTGGAAAGATTTTCCAACAAAAATTTAGGACTTATTTGATTAATGTTTTTGTGCTGATAATGTATAGTGTATAGAGAAAAGTTTATTAGAAGCTGGAACACTTTTACTGGCTAGAAATAATATAAACAGAAGAAACTAATGTTTAGCTAGACTCATGTGGGAATACCTTCCCCTTCTTCATTTCTCTTCTCCATTAATTAGTGAGTATGAAGGATGCATTTTCCAGTAGAGTAATCCTGTTTGCCTCTTGAAGCTTTCCTGAAACAATGGAAGGTCTGGCACTAATTGAAATGCTATGGATGCTGATGGAATGCAACTTGTCTTTAACCTGTTTACTGACTCTATGGAAAGGGCATAGAGTGCCAATATTGCTAATTGTTTGTAATTTCTGGTCCATAACTTCAACTCATTACCTCTCTCATTTTTATCTCTTTGTGGAACCAGAAGGCTTTTACAGCCTAGACCAAAAAAAAAAGTGCAATGTGCATCAAACAGGTGGTACTGGCACTAGGACAAATTGCCTACCCTTTCAAAAATTTTCTGATGAAATGGTGATGAAGGGGACTGATCTGAGGTTGAGTCATAAAAATCTTCCAGAACAGAGATTCTCATAAGTTGCTTTATTTTCTCATGAAGTTCAAAGTACGTTTATTCATCCTGCCTTCTTTAATATGAGGACATAACCTCAGCTAGTGGAGAGATAAAAT
>VYZP01003976.1:12177-29657 GCA_013400635.1 Hypocryptadius cinnamomeus
CTAGTGGAGAGATAAAATTATAAAATGTGTTACCTTGCCCCTTCTCCAAACAAAGCAGTCCTGTATGCATTTCACTCCCTTGGGTGTACACATGAGTGAACAAACCAAATGTGGCAGATGTTATTCACATTCCTAATTGCACAACTGGAAGCTGATCTCATCCTGTAACAATGCATATAGAGTACTCAAGAAGAATCTGAAGAAAAAAGAAGTGCCCATCAAATAATGTTGCGCCAGTTGGGAATTTTTTGATCCCCAAAGCAAGTTGCAATCGCCTCTGGAAAGAAATCTCTCCACTAAAGTCTTTTAGGCTACATCATTCTCTGTTCTTTCCTTCCCTAATGCTTAAAAAGTGCAAAGAGATTCCATTTAGCCAGGAATTATTACTATCCACTGCTTGAAAACGCCTTGCTACTTGAATAAGAGCTATATATAAAGTTTGTGTTTTATATCAATATAGTACTGCCCTAATGTATCATGTTAAAATGAGATTCTGCTTCCTCAGCTGCATAAGTGCTTTACTTCTTTTAATTTATCAGTTTATATAATATGTTTTACCTTACATCGGCATGTCTGGGTGAGTTCTTTGGTTTATTGCAGAGCAGGTTGGACTGTGTGCTCTAGTGGCTCATTTTGGCTTTAAAATTGATGTGTTTTATAGAGGCATGAATAAAGATTTTGCATTTGATTGAATAAATCTCAGAAAGATTCCAATTCTTCAATATAAGAGCCCAAATCTAATTCAGCTCAGGAAAACTTAAGTACTTCTCTAAAAGGAACACAGCAAATTGTAGCATGTGTTTAAACCTAAGCAGAGTATTAACTGCTTAGAAAAATATACCAATTGCTCCAATTTTTTTAAGGGATGTAGCAAATTTTTCAGAGAGGGAAAAAACTTACTACACGGAATTTTTACTTATAGAAATAGCTGAAATGCAGGAAGTCAGCAAAACCAGTGAGAGATTACTATTTGCAGAGTACAGGAATATCAGACCAATTATAGAAAATGGACTTTCATTACTTGGAAATGTTTCTTCTATGCAAAATATTATTAGCTTGGGTTTGTACACCACTAATTTCCAGCAAACTAAAATTTTGGGTCAGTCAATCAGTCAAGATATCTCAGGACAACCTCAGCTGCACATTCTCCATTCTCAGCCATTACAGTCCTGCACAGGTTGTACTTTTCCATTACTCTGCAATATCCCCTGTGTGCATAGTCCTTTAATGCATTAAACTGAAGTTATGAGGAAGAGTTTCTCAAGCCATGGAAAAAGGGCAACCTACCAATGATTATCTATGGGGAAAATGTGTCCACCTGTACAGTTAACATAAAATAGTTGATGTGCAGCAAGCTAAAAATACTCAGGTTTGTGCCCATCCTCTGCCTTTTCAGACAGATACAAAATGTTCTCTTCTGAAAATTGGCCCTGAGTTCATCTTAGCTTTTATTTTCTCTGAAGTGCTTTATTTTTACTGTATCAGAACTCTTATCAGGGCTCACAAATTTATTGTGATTGCAATCTCCTTCAGGAAGAAACAGGACAAACACGCAAAAACATTCTTGCTGTATGTTTCTCATCTGCCAGCCTGCAGTATGAGTTACACCAAAGTGAAATTCTGCCCCAATACCCATGCAAAGTCCTTCAACAATATCTTGAGTTTTTGCTAGCTTCTCTTCGTATGCATTTATGTGTATTCACATACATACACATATAATACATACACATATATGTACTGACTATATACATATATGTGTTGTTCATATATCTGAATAGTGTCAGTAAATGACCTTAAATGACCAATTCAGTCACTTAACTCTGGTTTCTAGCCTCATTTGGAAATCTTGTCATGTTCTGCCTGCTACCCAGGTGCCATTCCATAAAGATATTGTCTCCACTATGTCCTGTGTCAGATATTCCACTTTCTGCAGACATCTCTGATGCCCTAAATAATCAAATGGCCCTGGCTTCTATGTTTCTGATGCTCACTCCCACCCTAAGTGCAATAACAGAGGGGTTGTATGTGCTCTATCCCTTCCATCTATTGACTTTCTTCTTCCCTGCCCTATGCAGCTGGTCACCAATTAGCCCCCGTCACATGCGACTGCACAACTCACTCAGGCTGAAGATCCCAATCTCTCATACCTCTGTCTGGGCCAAAAATCACACCAGTTACTCGCTAATGTAACCACAATAAAATGTACAACTGTGAGATAAGGAACAAAAAGATATGCTAAATAAAAACGACTTTAAAACCATCAAATAGGGTCCACAGCTGTCAAAGGGACAACCAAAAGTAGAGAGGATGTGCAAGTGGAGTGTCAAGAAGAAATCTGATGTGGCTGTACACATTGGACCTGTGCAAGCTTGACAGTATTTTTGGCCAGATGCCAATGCGATGTAGAAGCAAGATTGTCTAAAGGTAAAACTGGTTGTGTGGAGGGTAAATTGAAAACGTCTGTCAACTGCAGAAACAGAAAATGCAATGTTTTTTCATGCAAACTGAATTTTTCCAGCATAAAATATTCTAAAGATGCTAATTATTTATGAGTGAGGGGAACTGAGTATAGGCACCGAATGAAAAGTGCTGATTTAGAATGCAAACTTTGCATTCTAGTTAATTATGTGTGAGATTTATACATTATACTATATTTGTGCATATATAGATAACATTTATAAGTATGCATAGACATACACACACACACACACACACACACACACATATATATTAGACCACAGGTATTCTGAAATTATTTTTACATTTGTAGCACACACCTGTATTCCACTTCAGCCTGAATTCTGACACTGCTTGGGGAATTAATATATGACACAGAGCAAGCAACCCTTCTTTTTGCAGCATTCCCACCAACATTGTCTTTAGCATTATTGTTAGAGAGGTTTTTGCACACAATGACACACCTTGAACTTTGACATTTTTTGGTCTTCTACTTTTCTTCCTCTCCCGTTCCAATTAAGAATAATTCAAGATTGATTTTGAGCAGAGAAAATAACTTAAACAAGGAATTTTTATTTTTCCCCATCCCTCCCTTCCAAATCTACACTTATTATTGTGGGAAAAACAAGAGTAAAACTCTAAACAAACAAATGAACAACAATTTTGAAAAAATGTCTCAAAACAAAAAAAACACAAAAAAATCAGCAAAAGCATGCAAGCAAATATAGACAATATTCATAGAATAATTTTTTTAAAAATTGAAAAAAGTGACCCTGTGACATGATTTAACCATTCCCCTGTACCAGCCCCTAATGTCTAACCTGAATCTTCTCTTTGTACTTAAAACTGATATATGTTTCTCTATCTTCTATTTTTCCTGTGGCTGTTTCATATTCTCTGACTGATATAACTACTTACAGCACAGATTTGTCTCAGGCACTTAAATTATGAATCCCAGGGACTATTTTAAATGAGAAAGTGTCCTGATGCTCAGCTTCTTTGAATGTCCCTTATTGTCATGCTGTCCAGAGCACAGAGACTGACAAAAAGGAAAAATAAATCACTTTTGTTACTAAACCTTTGCATTCTAATTAAGCACTTCTTACTGAACATCCATCTTTTGCCTCACACCTGGTCACTAGATGTTTTAGGAGTTTTGCATCAAGAGAAATCCAGTCTGCCCTGCCAGATGTCAGGGCAAGGCCATTTCTGCAGAGATTGCTCCTGTATCTCACGGTCCCCTTCCTCTGCCTGGCAGATGGTTCAGTCATGGGGTGACAAGGGTGATTTCCCAGTCTGGAAAACTTTTTTTCATTCTCTTCAGTTTCCTGAGGGCAAAAGGCTAAAACAATGGTGAGGTCTTAGTCACTTTAACTGAATTTCATCTGTCTTGGGAAGGTCTTGCATTTCTAAGAGATAATTTAAACCTATAATTTTGATGATAGGTTGTCCTTGGCCCATATGCCTAGAAAAACCGTACAAAAGGGCCAGTTTAAAAAATATAAAAATACATAATAAAAGTATTAATTAAGACATTGTAGCCCTGACTTCAAGTGAAATATTTATACAGAGAAGACAAGGGGAGGAATGGACTTATTTTCTCAGAGCTCAGAAAGGAGTAAGTAGTTGCACTATTCTGAGTGGACTTCTGTTCTCCTTCATTGTGACCATGGTAGTAACTTCCTGTGAAGAGAAACCTCAAGTTATATGGAGAAAGGTCTGTGGTTAAATTTGACACAGTCTGTGACATTATACATAACTGGATCATCTGGGTTGGTGACCAGAATAAATCCACATTGTTTTCACAAAAAAATTCATACTGAATGAAGTAGAGATGATCCAATTATACTCACACAATTTACCTGAGACACAAGTCTTGATGCAAAAAACCCCACAGACTTTGTGATAGAATAACTTATTCCTCTGAGACAAAGTAATTGCATTGTAGATGCTTGGAATAAAAGAGGTAAGAAAGACAGGTAATCGGAGGAGAGGTGTTAGAAGTCATGGATCCATTGGAGCAAATTCAGAGGAGGGTTCCAAAAATCATCAGAGGGCTGGAACATGTTTCCTATGGATGCAAGCTGAGAGTTGGTTTTTTTTCAGCCTGGAGGAGAGGAGGCTCTGGGGAGACCATATTGCAAACTTTCAATACTTGAAGGAGACTTATAAGAAAGATGGGGACAGACCAATTAGTGGGACCTCTAGAGACAAGACAAGGGGAAATGGTTTTAAACTAAAGGAGGCCAGATTCCACCTAGATATAAAGAATAAAATTTTTATGGAGGTGGTACTGAAACACCAGAACAGGTTGCCCAGAGAGGCTGTGGATGCCTCACTGTAAACAACATTCAAGGTGGACAAGGTTCTGAGCAACTACGTGGAAGGTGTCCCTGCTAATTAGAAGGGAGCTGGACTAGATGACCTTTAAAGATTGCTTCCAACTCAAAACCTTCCATGATTCTACTCTGGGATTTTGGTTTTTATATCCACATGCCATCCTTCTACAGCTTATTACAAATGTAAAGGACTGGCCTTGTGGTGCTGATCTGTGTTTTTCATGGCAGAAAGTAAGCAGAATATATGTAACAGGACGTGTCTCTACTTTTTGCATTGGGAGGCTAAGAATTTATCTACAAACTGTCCCTGAAAAGACAGATGAGCTCTTCCCACATGTATCATGACCCATTTTCTGGTTTATGCTAATGTTACAGAAGGAATCTGAAGATACACCTTGGGTAAATTTACTAACTCTTCTGTGTAACTGCAGAGCTTGAGAAAACAACATAAAAATAATTGCAAGGAAACTGACACTTGCTAATTGGACTTAGAATCAAAAATTCAGGGTGAGTTATACATATACTTGCTCTTTCTCTTTGTCTGTTGATGAAATGGGTAGCAACAACACAGAAACACTCATCCCTGTCTCTGTGCAAACAGCAGGAAGGAAAAATGCTTCCCTGTTCCCAGTTTTGGGCTTTCACCATACCGCCATTCTTTGTAGGGACAATGCCTGACAAGTTCTCTTCCTTTTTTTTGCCACTGCAAGCCACCATGTCAAAGCCAGCCAGGGTCCCCACAAGGACAAACCAAACCTGAGGAACTCAGACTGTAAACTGCAACATTAGAGGGCAGCTGCCTCTAAGCCTAGATGAAGCTCAGCCAAACTTTATAGAGTGATCAGGGCTATGTAAGTAGTAGCTTTCTGCATTGCATGATTTCAATTCCTTTTTTTTTCTTTCTTTTGTTAATTCAATCCTTAACTTTAAACTTTGTGGGGTTTTAATATTTATTTGGCAAAAAATGAAAAAAAATTTACTTTCTTTTCCCTCACTCTGCTTGTCAGATCAAAATGAAAACCTGAAGTTATTAAGTTTGAAAATCTTGAAACAAAATGGATATGAAATGTCTCTCTTCCTTGTTCTTGCCTCTGTGGGGGTTTTTTTGCAAAGAATTTTTCTTCAAATGAGTGAAAAGTCCACTGAATCAGGAATCATTAATATTAATTTGAGGTGACCAAAGAACACCACTTTGCAAATATGAAGTAGCATGTGCAACACTAGATGAATAAGCTACACTCAACCTTGTTCACTGCTGAAAGCAGACACTGTGTGTGAGATCCTGCTCCCCCAGGAAGACGTGACTGAAATCTCTGAAGCCCATGAGTCTCCCACCTGGAGACTGTACTTGTGCTTCCCACTTTATGGGATGCACCTGCCTTGTTTCAGTTACCTGAGATACTAAAAACAGCTCAGTCACTATGACTTGTGATCACAAAAAGCCGATGCCTGAAGCTCAGAGCAAGCCTACAACCTGGAACATGAGTGTGTTTTAGGGAATGTCATTTAACTGCATGAAATGGGCCCAAGTTTGAGAAGATAAGCCTGCTAGAGACAAGTCCAGGAAAAACACAGCATTTATAATGCATCGTGAGTGTTTGTATATATGCAACCTAATGATGCCCCAATTTATATTCCAAAATAACTTATTTTTGCTTGCTCCATTAATTGTTCTAATAATCTAAAGTAAATGGTCGAGAATTAAAGGAAGACATTTATGGTCTCCTGTTTATAGTGGACCCTGTAAAATCAGCATTATCTCCATATTTTTCTAAAATGTTTATGTACAAATGATTTTCACTCTAGTAACTTCATCATGCATGAATAAAAATATATGCTTAGTTATCAAAAGATAATTAGGTGAGACATGTATGTTTTGTCATAATTAATATTCTGTCAATAGGCTAGATAAGGAAGCTCCAAGGGTTAATGCTTTCCTGCTCTGTATCTAACATTGCCAGTGAATTTCTCTAGCTCACTCCATTAATCCAGTCAGCACAATGGATCAGGTTAGAGATGTGTCTCAATAAATCACTCTCAAGTGCTGGGGGTAGGAGTACCTAATTAATCAGCACTGTCATTATGTTTGACTTGTAGCTGCCTTACTGTGTATGGGATGAGGATTCAGTGTATTTAACCTGCACACACTCTTAAACAGATCTCCAGTAGTGATGTAAATTTTAACCCTTGTATGGAAAAAACCAGCCCATGACTCTATAAATGGCAGATGAAATGCTTCTTACTAATAAACTAATCTACAGGTAATTTATTCACCTCCCCACATGCCCATACCCCCGGCTTTCCCTAGGGGCCACTAACATCCTGCAGCATTTTATCTCTTTTAACACCAAACTTATGAAGTTAAATGCAAGATTAGAGTTCATCACAATCTCCAGCTGTACCTGATAGTTTTCCCACTCCCCCACCCATTTCCTCTCCCCTTATTCCCATTGTCCCTTGCTTTTAGGCCATTTTATCCCCAGAGGAAGACTCACAATCCACCCTCGCTGCCTTTATGTACAAGAGGCCTGTTGCCCGATTTGCACCAGTAGCCACCAGTCTCTCTAGCCCATCTTACTCCTTAGCTTTTTTATTCCACAGGCATGCCTGGAAGCTAAACACCTCTTTCCTGGCTCACTCTATTCACTCTCCTCCAAGTTTAGATAGCACCTTGCTACCAAAAGGAGATTTTTCTTACTCTACTTTTTCAAGTTTTGAACTGCAGTTTAGTATTATCTTTCCAAACTGAAATTTTTATATATTCCCTATCAAAACAATTGCTCTGATATGGATCTTTCCTTTCTGAATATGTTAATCTTGTCATTTACCATTTTTTGTCAGCATTCAATGAACACACACCTACTGGTTTTGCATTATTTTAAGGTCAAGGTGGTAGTCGCTTCTCTTGCCAAAGTGGAAAGAGATCTCTAGAAGCATGATTTCTGCCTGTCCAGAAGAAGCATTAGCAGTGGCGTGGTGCAGAGATCAGAGTAAATCCCTGTCCATGTGATTTCTGCTCTACACTGGCATACAAGGCACTGCATGAAGAGTATAGGGCCATGAGAGGATGACAGCAGAGGAAATGCTGTTTCTGCTGGAACCAGGGCTGGCCCCTCACAGCCTGCAGGAACACAAGTCTGAATTAAATCAGCCTGTGGTAATAAGGAAACTGAGAAGATGGTCCCTAAAGCAGAAACATCAGGTTAGGGCATAAAGAAATGCAATGAGCAAACACACACTTATATCAGTGTCTCCAACTTCGTCTATACATGCACTGAGAAAGCCACAAATAGATCTGTGAATTTACCTCCGCTTGCAACATAGAGTTCTTTGTTCATTAATTCTGATGTAAGGAGGCAATTCTTGTGAACTTCAGAAGGAATCCATGTGTACAAACCAGCCTAAATCTTTATCCATTTTCTAGACTATAAAGAAAATAACATCTACTTTCAAAACACCTACACTAACAATAATATTTTTAAAGGGATTTATTTTGTGTGTGTGGCTACATTACCACCTACCTCTGATGTGATGATGAACTGTATTAACTACATCTTATACTAACTCACTACTTAATATCTTGTCATTGTTGAAATGGAAACACGTGACAAAAAAAAAATGAAACATTCTGAAAGTAGAGACCTTAATTTTTTCATACTAGATACAGCAAAATTATACTATGTGACATTTAAATTTTTCTGTCTCAGTTTCCCTCTCCTTTGAGAAAAGATGTGTAATGATTTCACTTTAAAGTGATTTTGAACAATTATTCATTAATGTCTGTGGATACTTCCTGCCAAAGTCTGATCATTGAAGAGAAACCTAAGAGGGAACCCCTGTTCTGAGCTAGCTGTGTGGTGAAAAATAAATGGTAAAATGTGCTGTGTGGTGGGGATAATTCTGACAATACAGACAGGGCCTCCTGCCCATACCAGAGCTGCCCAAAGCTTGTGTTTCATGAAAACTGTCTGTTTCTTCAATGAACACTGGTTTCATGCACAAGCTTGTGTTCAGATTGCAGAACTGCTTCAGTTTTTTGCACTTCCTGAGTTTTGAATGCTGGACTTCTACTATCACAATAATCTATAGTGTAAGTGGGAAGTGACAAATGCAAAGTAATATTGGCATGTTATTCATCACTTATTTATAACACGTTTCATGCCACATCAGCTGCAACAACCTTCCTACCACGCTGCAACGAATGCATCAGCCAGATGCAAGCCACCCTCCAGAGCCCAGGCCCAGACCCAGCCTCCATCTCCACTCTCTCTTCCCCATGCTCTGGCAGCAGGGTGCTGGTGTGAGGTACCACCACAGATTGCACAGGTGGAGGGGCAAACCCCAGGAGCAAGAGCAGGGCCAGAGCTTCTGGAGGAGCTCACAGGCTCCGTGCAGCAGCTTAGGCTACTGACACTGATGATATTGGTGACAATTAGTGGAGTGAGATTAGAACAGAGATGAGGAGAAGATTCATCTGTTACACTATCCATGGTCTGTATGGTGCCCCTGGCAATGTTGGCAGGCTGCTGTTTTCAGGGGAGCTGCCATTAGTATGGACCAGCTTTAGCCTTCCCATGGGGGGAAACCACTTCAGTAACTTTTCCCAGTAGGGCTTGGAAAAACATTTTTTTTCTTTTTGAACAGGTAGATCAGTAAGCCAGTTTTTAGAGTTTCACTTTCATACAAAAGTCTATTTCATATAAGTTAGTGTTAACTGTGGTAAATTCAAAGTGTCAATTAAAACAAACTAACAAAAATGTTTAATTCATAACATACTTCAACCACAAAGAAAATAAACTATTAAAAAGAAGCTTATCTGTTTTCCTGCAGTAAGGATGTCACTTTCATAACACAACTTTTGGTTTTACCTTT
Organism: Hypocryptadius cinnamomeus; assembly: GCA_013400635.1. Lineage (NCBI taxonomy): Eukaryota > Metazoa > Chordata > Aves > Passeriformes > Zosteropidae > Hypocryptadius > Hypocryptadius cinnamomeus. Next base: position 21,846 of record VYZP01003976.1, read on the forward strand.
GGGGTATTTTCAGTGAGTAGTTGCATCACTTTCTTAACATGTTATAGAGGTATCTTTTTACCTCTTAGTCTGGAAAAAGTCTCATTCTCTTATATTTCAGTTTAATATCATCTTGACCCACCAGTTCCCATTTTAATGCCTATGTACAGTTCTTCAGAACATGTAACACACTTTGTCCATTGCAGATGATATCTATAGATATATCACTTGTTGCAAGCACACATATGCATAATGGTGGGTACAGAGCTCACGCCACATATTTTTACATCATTACTGTAGGAGAACATTTGTTTCAGGTTCAGTAGGACATCTCCTTTCAGTATTATTTCCCCCTAAAAATCATGAGCCAGGACCAGAGCCTGAACCCTGCCCAGGAGTATTTTCTTTGAATTAAAGTCTACAGGCTTTACTTATAGCTGTGATTCAAACCTTATTCATTGGTTGTAAATGTATTGTTCATGTGAGTTGAATAATGCACATGGTTTGCTGAACTAGATCCTTCTAGGAAAGGATACACACCCCATTTTATACTCCCAGTTCTCATTTCCCAGAAAGAAATCCTGATCATTCTTTTTTCCTGATGATTTCTCTTGCTTATAGTCCCTTCTGTCTTTGCTTCAGCAGATCTTTCACACATTCATAGCACCTAGTTTAGTCAGTTTCTTCCTATACGTTCTCTTTACCTTTGCACCAACAAATATAAGCAGTTTTTTGCATATTCCAGGCAAAAAGAAATTTCAACCACTATTTCAGATCACATTTTTTTCCTGTGGAATCTTTGTGGAAGACAGTAGAACTTCGTTGTTGTTGGTATGTACATGGGTCTGTCACTAATTTGAAAATGAATTTCAACTGGAGAGTCAATTGGCATGTGACTGTAACATGAATTATTCTTAAATAGATTTGAATACCTAGATTGCAGAACTTTCACAAATATCATTTTCACAGTCTGTGTAAGGCTTTCAGTTCATTTGCTAAATACTAGCTGGAGGGGTTATCAGCCACCACCTCCACTGTGCAGTGTCTGGTATCACTGGAGAATTCACTTACTAATTCACTTAGATTAGATAGCATTAGAATTGCAAGCTTATCAGAGGGAGCAGGCCAAAACTGTGTTCCTTAAAGGCAAAAACATGCAACTTAACCTGAATATAGCTGATTTTCAGAGGACTGGTGTATGGTAAAGGATCAGTATGTCTTCTGATAAAATATTACCACCAAAAGACAAACATAAAAGGGATTTTCTGACAAGGCAAGGTAATTTTCTTTCTTACAATATTGTAAATCTCAAGGAACTCCACTGGAATTAAAAAGCTTAGATTTACACTACCCTTTTGTATTTCTTTCCTCTTTCTCGATGCCACATTGACCCTAAAACCAGTTCTCTCACTCATCTTCCACTGTAAGTTCACCGAAAGAGAAAGAGAAAGAGAAAGCTTGCATAAACATTTTGGTATCATAAAATCATAGAATCTGCTGAGTTGGAAGGGAGTCATCAAGATCCTTGAGTGCAACTCCTGCTCAAGAGTCACACCATGTACCTGAGAGCATTGCCCAAAACCTTCTTCAACTTGCCAGGCTCAGTGGTGTGGCCACTGCCCTGGGGAGCCTATTCAATACATTGCCAAACCACCCTTTGGGTGAAGAAACTTTTTATGATATCTAAACTAAACCTCCCTGACACAAATTCAGGCCATTCATTTGGGTCCTGTCAATGGTCACCACAGGGAAGAGATCAGTGCCTGCCCCTCCTCTTCCTCTCACATGGAGGCTGTAACTGCAGTGAGGTCTCCCCTCAGTCTCCTCCAGGCTGAACACACCAAGTGAGCTCAACTGCTTTCATAAGGCTTCCCCTCAAGGCCCCCCACAGTCCTCCACATGTTCCTCCTTTGGACACTCTCTAATAGTTTCATGTATTTTTTTTATTGTGGCACCCAGAAGTGCCCCCAGCACTCGAGGTGAGGCTGCCCCAGTGCAGAGCAGAGCAGGACAATCCCCTCCCTTGCTCGGCTGGCCATGCTGTCCCTGATGCCCCCAGGACACGCTTGACCCTCCTGGCTGCCAGGGCACTGCTGGCTCGTGTTCAACTTGCCATGGACCAGAAGCCCAGGGCCCTTTCCATGGCACTGCTGTCCAGCCTCCCATTCCCCAGTCTGTCTGTACATCCAGGGCTGCCCCATCCCAGGTGCAGAATCTGGCACTTTCCCTCGTTAAAGTTCATACAGTTGGTGATTGCCCATCTGTCTAGTTTATTGAGGTCTCTCTGCAGGGATCCTCTGCTCTTGAGGGATTTGACAGCTCCTCCCAATTCAGTGCCTAATCACACCAGGAAAAGGCAATATCTGTGCTAAATACCCACTGATTTTCACTCCTGAAAAATTGGTGCCCAAAAAAGGAAAGCTGTAAGGCAATAGGAAATGGAGTCAACATTCTTCGTTCCATGCTAGGTAAAATTAATATTTTTTTCTATATATTTTCTAAATTTTCTTTTTGCTTTAGTAATTATAGAAAAGTGAATTTGTTTTAGGAGCATTTATCTAATTAATATATTTTGGTGTATATTATTGTTACATGATATAATCCTCGAGAAAATTATTTAAATGGGTGTTTGTCACCTTGGTGTCTTCTGCCACCAGTTAAATGATCCAAAGTCAAACAACTCATAACTCAATGAATGTTTTATATGATCTGTTAAAATGTTTCACATTGTTTGACCAAGAAAAAAACAAAATCAAACTTTTTTTGACATGATTTCTATTCAAACTAAAGAACTTCCAAAATGTCATGAAGACAGACATTAGGATGACAAGTTGCCAGTTAATTCACAACAACGCACATTAGGTCATGGAGATTGACTGACCTGAAAGCTGTTACACTGAGAAAAAGAAACAAGATGCTTCCCAGTTACCAAATCCAAGGATCTTGATTCCACCTACTTATTTATTGTAAGGAGGTTCATTCCATATGTATATCAAATCTGGTTTTAGAGTCACAATAAGGTTAACCTAGAAGATACAACAGAATTCACTCTAGTTGGAACCATTGTTATGTTCCAAAATAAAAAGTTATCATAATATAAAGGGTTAGTCTAAATACCAGGAAGATGCATGAGCATTTTTTTCACTTGAGAAAACACAAATTAAGATAGAAGGGAGGTTATAAAAGTTTTAAATGTTTATATGCAATACAAAGAAAAATTGTCAAAGTCTCTTGGATGTTCATATTCAGTTCAGTTGCAATAGCTGGGCAACAAGAGATAAATTTCCTTCCTTCCTTCCTTCCTTCCTTCCNCCTAACATGAAGAATTTTCTTGTTGACATTACACAAACAATATATTGGAGTCCTAAATACACATAGGAAACTCACAACACTATTCTAACAAAAACCCAGTTTAGACCAATGAAATATTGCAGCTCAGTAATGAGAAACAGAGTGAATGCCTTTCATTCCAGCTTTATTTTTTATATTCTTTACAGCTGTTCCACTTATAAACAAGAACTTCAGTACATAAACAGAGACTAAACATAATAGAATGACAAATTAGTTCCCTCAGAACTGATGATTTTTATTTTTCTTATTAATTTTTATTAGCATTGAATATTGCATGTTTAATCCATACTGAAAGAACTATGTAAAGTGGCTGGCCTCAACCATTTATCTGGCAAAAATTGTTCAACATATAGAGCCCACAGAAAACCTTAATTTGCTAATAATTCTCAGTGGAAAGGGGAGGAATAGAAGAGAAGCAATTCCAGCTTTAACTTACTGAATTGTGGCTGGAACAAAACTCCTTCATATTCAAGCAGTTAATTACATGGAAAACAGTCTATTTCAATCTTTGAAATTTGATGTCTTCATTTTCCAAATATTTATTTGTACTGCACGTGACAGGCTTTATGAAGGAAAGTGTTCTAAAAGCTGGAGGAGACATTCAGGCTGAACAGTAGTTTACTTATAATTTACAGACTTGTAGTACTTAATATATAATGCAATAATCTATGCTGTGCCATTTGTCATTTGGACTAGGCCACAGATTATAGCTTAGGGCAGTGCATCTGTGCGCAGATCAGGCAGGAAATGGCCTAAAATCTTGAACAGCTGAGCATGATGTCTCAGTGTAGTTGCAAAATTCAACCTCTGCTCCAGAGGTCACTGCATGCTTCAGTCATGACAGCCCAAATTGTTAAGCATGTGACTAATATGCATACAGAACACAGGCTGCCTAGTGTCTGCTGCAAGCTTGATGGCTGGTTAGCGGCTAGTCTTAATTTTATGTGACAATCCTATGTAGGAAGTGCCGGGTGGGTGACTAAATGGAGCATATTGATGTCCCACTGGGTGTAGCCCCTGTTGTTTTGACAAATTCTCCTTAGCATTTATCAATCAGGCCTACAATGGGGAGTGTGCTGAATATCTAATTCAGACATGCTAGTCAGAACTAATAGAGCAAGATAGCATGTTATTCAATTTGTACTTGTTAGTGATGTCCCACTGTCACTGGGCAATTTACCTTCACACTTCACAAATGAAAAGAGAAATTTGCTGGGCTTCAAACACTTACATGAGTTACAAGCAAAATTTTAATTAGCATGTCATTACTGCAATAATTTATTGCTTCTTTCTAGTGTCTAGTGTCCTAGCACCCAGATTGCACTTTTCCTTTTTTTTTTTTCCCTGTGAAACAAGATGTGCTTTAAAATTTATGGGGCAGGTACTAGAAACAAAAATAAAAACCAACCCTGAGGCAACTGAAAAGCTGCATGGTAAGACACATATCCAAAAGCTTTACTTTTTGAAGCCTAAAAGAGATTTATATGTTTATCACTTAAGGAACATTTTGAGCTCTCCCCTTACCAAGTATTAAGGGATTCCATAAATGGTGTAATTTAAAAGTCTTATTTTAATTAATTTTACAACTACTTGAAATCTATTGAAGACTTATCCTAATTAATTTTATAACTACTTGAAATCTATTTAAATATTCATTTATTTCCAAATTAATTATAAACAAAGTTGGGGAAAGACTAGAAACGACGTGTGTCACCTAGAAAACAGTAAAGCAAACCCACATTTTTATTACACCTACATAAACATTAGTAGTAAATTGTCAGTAAACAGCCATACCAATGACTAAATAAAGTCTAATTTTGGTAAATAGAGGATTTGGTAAATAAAGGTAAACTCATTCTTTAGTTGAAGTCAATGAAAAGAACAGATTAGTCTCTAGAAGTGTTTGGGAAGTTCAGAGCATCTTATATTGTCATTGAAGTTGAAAAGGGCCTGCTCTGCACTCTGAAGAGCTGGTTCCTGTGGCCTTTGACGATATTGTATTTATTTGTATATATTGGTTCACGTACTTATTTTTCTAAATTGCAACCCACAATTAATAGAACACAAAGATACTTGATGCTTTAAGAGAACTAGAGGACAAAATGCAAGCAATCTGCATGAAGCAGGGGAGCTCAGGGACACTTTAAATTTCTTAGACAAAAAGCAGTGTGAATTAGTCAGGGTGGATGCCATGTCCTACATTGCAGCATGCAGGGCAGCTCTTCAAATGCCAGCTTGCTGTCTCTGTGGCACATTGCTCAGAAACACAGCCATGCTCTTATGAGCTATCTCATAGCAGCTTCTCTAATAAACTGATGAATAAGCAATTAAAAGAAATGTGAGCAAAGAGATCATCTTTGGAGGTTTGTAGAGATGGCTGCACATGATAAGACACACTTCCAAATTCATAGCGAAGCAAAATTAATTTGGTTCCAGGACATCAGTGATACCAGATATTAAAGAGGATTTTCTTACTATTTTATACAAACACACTATTGAAGTAAATATGAAAACAGAGTTTTGAGTTTAAAAAGGGCTTGGAAAATCAGGCCTACTGTTTGGTGTGTAGGAACATATTAGAGGAAAGTTAATGAATTAAGGAAAGTTAATGAATTAATGTAAATTTCTGCTGCTAGAGGTTATGGTATTTCATTGCTTTCGACATTCTGAAAGAAAATATTGTGATTTCACAAAGTGCTCATAACATTTAAGGGAAAATTTTGCCTTGAGTTATTTTCACCAGTGACAATTCTCTTTCCCCTTGGCAGGTCCTTTCAGAGTAACAATATATTTTGGTGTCAGTTTTGGTCTCATTTGAATTGGTTCAAAGGCAAAATCACCCTATGGACTCTGATTTAAATTCACATGGAAACAGAGGAATTTGACTCACAGATGTTACTCATGAATCAAAATCCCGTGGCTCCAGGGCAAGCAGTATGTTGCAGATGGCAGAGGTACCAAGCCATTGGTCTCATGGCTGCTTGAGCACGAGGTGACTCCTACAAGCACCACTTCGAGTCCTGTAGCAGCAATGAAATGCCAGGAAAGATTTTGCAAAACAGAGATAAGCCTGGTTATTTTATTTCCATACCCTAGAGCTGGTTCTGCACCCGCTGAGAGGGGAACAGAGGCAGGCAGACTGTGGGGTGTTGTATTAATATCATCAATATGGGGAAATCTAAGGCCTTGAGAAACCACCAGAAACCATAACCATAGCCACAGCAAAAACTGGAGTGGCTACTACTTCTTTTCCTCACTGGCAAGGGTTTTTTCCTATCTCTTGGCATATCCAGATGTTTCAGAATGCAGCTACTATAAGCAATTTATAAGCAGATATAGTAAAAAATGCAGGTTTTCTTGGACAATTTTTCCTTTTTTTTTTTTTATATTCCTCTTAGTGTATAACTCACACAAAAAAAAACCTGTCAATATGCTTATAACCTTATTTTTGTCCACAGAGTGAGTGCTCTGCTTCTCTGGTCTTTACATTTTTCCCAAAGATTTATGGCTCTAGAAGGCTCATAGACACAACCCTTGCCAAGATTATATTTATTATTATTAGGTAGTAGTTTATATCTTTTACGAGCTAGCATTTTTTCTGTACGATTCTGTTTTTTCTTTTTAAATTTTTTGTAGCAGAACACCAAGCCCTAATCAAAGCATTTAAACATGTTAAATATATTCTTCTTTTCCTAAGTATGCATTTAGTTCAAGTGACCTCCTCCTTGCTTTGAAACATTTACACAATTCCAATATATTTTGTTGCTTTTCTTTCAAATCTACATGCAGGTAGCTGTAAGCACAATTTTCCCTGATAGTAGTGGGGGGAGGTAGATTTTCTCTACCTAGGCTACTAGGGTTCTGAAAATTATTTCCAGTTGTAATAGATAGGTGGAGATCTCAATAGAGGAGAGAGACTTTCTTTTCTTCTGAAAGAAATTTTTTAACTGAAGGAGTACTAAGTACTCTGTTTAAGGGAGAGTACAGTCAAGAGTTTAAATACACAAAATGCAGAACTTGGGATCCTAGTGTTGTGCATTTGATGAGATGAGATAATATTTAAAACACTAATCACAGAACAAATGAAACCAGTGACTTATCCAGTGATTCAGCACTGTTAAGTGATAATTTTCTAGTATCTGACGATATTTCCTGGGACTGTTTAATTTACTGAAATTGCTGTCCTCTTCCTACACTAGGTACTTGATACTGTTCTCAGCAGTGCTTGAAATCTAGAAGAACAGAGACTCAAAACAATTTGCTTTTTCCTCTAAGTTAAGAGCAAATGTTGTCATACAGGATAAGACATCACACAAGAAAAGTCATGGGCTACAAGAGGGGAAGACTATAATTCTACTGACAATGGTATTCATGAAAGTAAAGCCAGTCATTACAAATCCCTTAATATGTAGTGTTTCTTCTGATGGATTATGTACTACATGAATAGCATCCATCTTCAATATTTCTTAAGAAACTTAGTCT
>VYZP01003978.1:0-52213 GCA_013400635.1 Hypocryptadius cinnamomeus
CCTGCAATCCTTGCATACCCCATTTCCACAAGCCCTCTGCTTTGGTTCTGCTCCTGTCAAAGGAAACAATGGCACCTTCTTTATGCAGTTCTTCCCGTGTTTTGCCTTTTTGGCCTGCAAACTCTTGAGTCCAGAGTGCCTGTCATACACTGTCTGGCTTTTCTGGACCCAAGTGTTATTCAAGAAACTTGCTATAGCTTCACTGCAAGAAATTTGTACTAATATAATATTATTATAGGCTTTTTGACCAGAATTTCACAACATAATAAAAGAAAAATACATTTAGGAAGAGAAGTGTATATTGTAGGAATGATCATTTGTTTGACCTTAATCTGTCATTGACAAAGCTTCCAGGCTGCACTGTATTAGCAGATGGATAATGGGCTCCAGCTGAAATTACTTGCACAGTTAAGTACTTTATTTTCTCATTTTCCTACAGTGAGAGTCTCTAAGAACAGGGCTGGCATACAAACACTCCTGTACATTGCTGCATAAACATGCTGGCCTCATTGTTTAGAGTGTTTCAGTGAGAAGCTGAGCTGCTGCCATCTCTTCTCCAGTTCTTTGTGTGAGGAACAAAAGCTGGAGCCAGGTAGTCACTGTTGTTTCCCTTGGGGAGAGTGGGGAGCCTGGCACAATAGTGCAGCACCTCATTTGGGACAGATTCCAAAGGACAGGGGGAGGGAGGTTTTTCACAGACTTCGCTGGATTTTGGATCATCTTCAGAGTTTTTATCTTGGAATAGCTTGCAAAGCTTCTCTGTATTGAGCTTTTCAGTGATGTCTTTGTGCTGTGTAGAGAGAAAGTAATTAAAAGAGAAAATTTACCTCAGCAGTAAACAAAATTAGAAATCACAAAGTTCAGAGGAAATAGGATTCAGGGGACAAAACCAGAGAAAACAATAGAGTGAGCACTCATTTTGCATGCATACGATCTTATTGCCTATAACTTTTGTTAACAGGTTAAGGATAGCTCTTGCAAAGATTTTTATTAAAGTATAAGCAACATGAAGAACAAAAACGATCAATGCTGCAAATTACACATCTTCTGATGACTTTGACATCTCTGGAAAGGAATTCCTCTCACCATGACAGGATAAGATTTGCATAGTTTTTGTCAAGATGACTACTCCCCTAAATGATTCAAATATTATTAGAGCAGAATTAAGTGATGTGCAATTCCCGCCTGTGAGCCAAAAATAGTCTCTCATTTGAACACCAAGATGTAGAGGGTTATTGATTATAAATTAAAACATTATAAGCAAATTGTGCACAAAGAAAGGGGTGCATCCAAGGGTTTTGTTCAGGAATAATGCATTTATTTATTCCAGAATGATATAAAGAAATTTGCATCTACAAGAAAATTGCATGAATGATAATAAAGATGCTTAGTAGTTACAGAAATGTTATTGTTTTCATGTGGTAGGAAATTGTCATTTGAAGCTGGCTTCTTTCCTTAGCATATAAAGCTGACATAACTGTTCCCAATGACACAGGGTAATTTTAATGAAACTTAATTGAAAGAAATTGAAAGGCAGGTTGGATTTGGTACTCCCATTTCAATTATATTAATTCTGCTTATATTAACCAGAGACAAAAGGAATTCATTTAACTATGCTTTTTTCCTAACAGAATCATGGGTAAATGACATTCCAAGAAAATTGAAAAAAGAAGAGCAGATTCCCTGCTTTGAGTTGTAGAAGCTGAACAGAAAAGGGATTTTTTTTTAATTTTTTTTAATAAGGAAAATATGTAGCAAATAGCAACCAGTGAAATAGCCATAGATTTTGCAGGTCAGATGGGGGTTCAGTGATGTCTGGCAAGACCCTGGTGTGGTTAACTGTGGGAGCACTATGGCCAAGTATCCAGTGGCCAGTCTAGAGGCAAGTAAAAAAGATCTGGAAAGAACTGAGCCCTGAGGATGCAGAGCAGAAACAAGCAAGCTTTCGCATGAAGTCACAAAGAGGTACAATGAATGTTGAATAAAAAATGTACTGGATCAGGAGCCACAGGTTTTTCAAAAAGTGACACAAAGCTTTGATTAGTTTGATACCCTTAAAAGACTTCCTACCCCTCAGGTGGCAGAACATAGAAGCCTGGGGTCTTGCTTGGCCAGTGGCTTGCCCACACCTTCGCTACTCAGTTACTTCAGGCCTGAAACCGTGCGGTGCTGTGCCTGACCTAGTGGAACCTGTTAAATTGGGACTGGGATACAGGGCTAGAGCAGGAATTTAAAGACCTGGAAATTTGCTCTGAGGTTCAGTTTTCTCTGCTTGCAAATATGTGTTTTAGTGAGGGCAGGGCATCTGCGACATTTCTGCTACTGCCATGCGGTGCACACAAATCAGCTCCAATGACAGGTGTGGTAAATCCTTCTAGATTGCTTGTGGCTACACATGACTGATAATAGAGCAGAGGCAGATGGGATATTTTTTATTTAACTTAGGGAAGCAAACAGCATAGGCTATGTCAGCATTAAAAATTACATACTGTCTTGGAACAACCCTAAATATTGATGAGCTCCCTAAATCCATGTTGCATGAAGCTTAGGATGACACAAGGCCCACAGCATTCCTGTACCCTTCTGATGCAGGGAGGGAGGTAGGATACTCTCTGTCCATGTCAAAAAAACCAAGGGCATGAGATTCTTACATGTACACCTGAGACAGTTGTGTGGGCTCCAGCTGCAGTCAGTGGAGACTGGGTGTGACTGCTGTCCACTGACAGCATTAGATGGATCCTACACCTGGCCCAGATAGAGCTACTGCATTGTGGCCACCCAAAATCCAGGAATAAAAGCCCTACCCAGCTTGTTAGCAGTTAGCCTGAACATTAAAGCTCTACCAAGGCTGCAGAACTCGTTGGCACAAAAGAGGGATAGTTACATATTTCTTGTACAATTGGACACTGTCTTATTTGAACACTACTGTTGGTCTGAGCTGGTCAGAACCCATTAAAGGGTAGAGAGAAAAGGTGCTAAAGATTACACATGTGAGCTGTGAGTGAATAAGAGATGGTGAAGCTAGATATTCCCTGTAGCGGCACATGGAATTTAATTTTCTTTTAAAAGGTTATTTTTTTATCTTCTAGCAGCCTTCTAGTGTGACATCTGTTGATCCAACGTAGATAGCTATATTCTGAGTTCAGGTGCTGAATCAGGTATGAAATCATGAAATTATTTTTGTTTGTTTTAAGCTAATGTGTGTGAACAACAAAATTACTTGCAAAAACTGTACAAAACTGCTGTTTTGTTGGACTTCATATTTACAGGGAACATTTTCTCTAGTTCTGAAGAGTCCCCAGACTTTGTATAAATTAGCAAGCATTGGCATTTTCTTAATGTCACTAATGACATTTTGGCCAAGAGGGTCTCAGCTGACTTTATTTACTACAGAATAACACAAGGCATGTCCTGGGGGGAATTACTGCATCACTGGGTTTGTTTACATTACTCTTTAAGCTGTCATCCCCAGCAAGTGCAATTAGCTGCCCAGTGAAACAAGATCTTTCATTACCATCTTTCCTAATGCTTAATGTAGGAATAATTCTCTGGGATGTTTGTTTTATATGGAGTAAACAAAATATTTCCTTCTCAGTGGGGTGAATAAAGTTACCACTGTCAAATGCTGAGTGACGAAAGACAGAGTTTGCCCAAAGGCACTGTTTTGGGGAGATAACTGAAGAAAACTGACATTGATCTGATGTAATGTTGCCTAGGTTATTATATGGCAAATTTAGCAAAGAACATATTATTCCAGGCCCTTACAGAATTATATCCACCAAGGGGCCAGTTAAAGTAAAAATCTCTTTCCAGGAGAAAGAGGACCACACTGAGTATTCGATAACAGCTGTGCTGTTACTCAAGTGATGGTGATGGATTAAGCCAAGGTTAATGTAACATAGCTGAACTCAGAGCTACTGACACAAAGAGGAGGGAGGTCTGGTGACAAGGCTATCCACTGTACTGCTCTCTGGAGAACAAGCAGAGTGTGCCTACTGTAAGAGCTGTATGCCTTAATCACAGCATCCAGCCAAGCTGATTGCTTTTGGTGTCAGTGTGCAGTGCTTTGGGGCTAGCAAAAGAGTATAAAGTGCTCCCACAGAGTCAGAGAGGTTTTTACAAAACACCTAAATCACTTAGGAACCAGATTTGCATTATGACTTGTGGGCATAGACCACTTCAGGAGTGTTGTGAACCTGCACCCAGGATATCTGGCCTCCTACCAGCAGGGCAGTTCAGCCACAACTCTGAATGTGAGCAGCATTTTAAGACAGTGTCATAGTGTTAAATATTCCACCTTAATTACTTTTTTTCAATGAATGTATATTGTCCTCTTTCTTCTGATCAGGTCAGTCTCGGCCTAACTGGAGGGGTGTGCTGCTACACAATGGTGCCTTTTGCCACACTGTGCTCCTAAGATCATGACATCTTATTTCTTCACAGCACAGGCTGTGTTAGGGCAAGGCTGTGTTAGCCCTGATGTCCCACTGGTCTCAGAATAGCACCATTAGAGGGCTCATCATAATAAAATGTGCTAAGAGCCAAGGGATGCAAAAAAAAAAGAAAAAAAAAGTATCTGACATCTGAGCAAGGCTTCAGTGTATACAACCTGTGCTTTCCATGCTCCATAGAGATTAATTATTTGTCTGGCAAAAGTATTGTCTCAAATGACATGCTCCCCAGGAGGTTAAAATTCTCCCCTCTTCAACTGGGTTACTGATTCCCTTTTCCATCATGAAAAATCGCATCAAGTTTCACTGGAGAATAAGGTAGTGGTAGAGGGGATGGAACTGCTCATCAGTGCAGGGACCATGACCATGATTCACCTTCTACAGGCAGCAAAGGTGGAAGAGACAGTAAAAACTGAGGAGGGGTGTCAGAAAAAATGGAAAAGCAATCCTGACATTTCTTTTCAAATCCAGATGGTGAGCCAGTTCTCCATGTGAGAGTTGTTTGACTTAGAAAACACACAGCTTTGTTAATATTTTTGGGCAAACGAGTAACAGGGATGGCTTTGTTTTTTGTTTGTTTATTTGATCAAAAAGAAAGTTATAGAAGAACAAGTAAACAAACCATGACTTTTATCAGGCTGACACCAGTGCAAAGAAAGGGGGCAATTAGATGCTGACACAAACAGGCTGCACCAGGGAAGAGGTCAGTACAATGCCCCTTTGAAATGCTCATCCCTTCCTGTCTAAATCTAGTTGCCTGATTTTCCTTTCAACAAGTGTATGGCAGTTGGAAGAGTCTGGAGGAAACACAAGTCATCCCACCACTTGAACTGTTCATCTGCAGTGGTAGAACCCATGGCATCCAGAGGTGCAGCCTGGTCAATGGCACTTGGTACAAAGAGAGAACAATTTGCCTTGAATTGTGCATCAAATAAAAGTAATGCAGTCCCTGGAATGCTGGTGTAACATAGAGAAGAAACTAAATCTAGACCACAAAGAGTTTAAACATGCTTCAGAGGTATTAATTAACTGTATGTTAATTAATAGTCCAAGTATGCAGAGCAATTGTTCCATAGAATCACAGAATCCTTTAGGTTGGAAGAGAGCTCAAAGATCATCCAGTTCAACCATTAACCAGGACTGCCCACCACTAAACCATGTCCCCCAGGCACCACATTTAGACATATTTTGGAATACTTCTAGGAATGGTGATTTCACCACTTCCCTGGGCAGCCTGTTTCAATGCCTGACCACCCTTTCCATGAATAATGTTTTTCCTAATAACCACTCTAAACTTCCTCTGGTGCATCTTGAGGCAGTTCCCCTTCATTCTGTCCCTTGTTAATTTTCAGAAGAGACCACCCCCCCACCTGGCTACAGACTCCTTTCAGGCAGTTGTAGAGAGCAACAAGGTCCCTCATGAGCCTCCTTTCCTCCAGGCTAAACATCCCCAGCTGCCTCAGCTGCTCCTTACAAGATTTGTGCTCTAGTTCCCTAGTTCCAGCCAAAAAGAGATTAAATAAGTGATCCGTGGTCCTGCTCACTGCTTGTTTTCCTGAAACCCCTGGCATTTGTGTTTCTTTGCTACAGGATGAGTATCTTGCCTTGAACAGCAGAGGTGGAGGTCAGTCTCAGTATTTGCATGTCCTTCATGCCCTCTCAGGATCTTGTCTCAGCTGGAGAGCCTCTTATGAGGAAGGGAGGGGCATGGTGCTAGCCTGACACCAGGGAATTTGCAGAAGACCTTAGATGAGCAGTAATCTAAGACCCTTCCAATTACTTGTATCCCTCCAACATTCAAACCTACATGGGAACAGAAAAGGTGCACCAAAACAGAAAAAGCTGCTGTCAGTTCGTCCCATGTTGTCTCAGATACCTCCTCCTCATCAGGGGAAAGATTCCTCACACTCCTCCCCTGCTCCAGCCTTGGGTCCATCTCTATGGTGCTTTTGATGTTTTAGTTAAGAAAGATTACTAAAAATCAAAAAAACTCTGACACACAAAATAAGTTAGAGTTGTTTTTTTAACCCTGTTTTCAAGAAAATGACTGATGATTCAATGTTGACCTGGTCAAAACAGCCTCCCATGAGAGGCGGGATCTTGATTTTTTGCCTTAACAAAGAAGTAAAAAATGTTTTTTTGCAAATTCTTGTCAAATAATCTTAAAACACTACACAGAGAGAAGAAAACATACACAGGTATGGTCCTTTGTTTCTTGTCAGAATACCTGGAATGTGAAGGAAAAGGGTTTTTATAATAGAAGAACATGCTATGTGATGTCTTTCCCAAGCAATTATATCCTTTCACAGTAATGCCTTCATGAAAGATAATCTGATGAAATACCTTTGGTCAGGAGCCTATTTTTAATTAAATACCCTAAGGATAGCTCTTTTAGCTATTTAACTTTGAGCTATTTAACTCACTTGGGTGTAATAGCTGTCAGTAAACCCTGAGTAATTCACATGTTCAAAGAAGCTGAATTTATGAGTAAATCCTAACTCACCTCAGCCTGAATCTGTGGTTTGGCAGAGGGGTCATAAAGGGAGTTAAGGAGTCCCTCTCTGCTACACAGACCTCTGGAGACTGGGGAAGCACCTAGGTATCCAGTATGGGACGGTTTCAGGTGGGCCACTGGTCGGATGCCATGAAGCTATTCTGATCCCCCCATGCCTAAACTCCCTAGAGTTTCACCTTTTGCATACTCAGCCGTCTTGGAGCTCAGACATGCTCTCCAGAATTGTTTATGCACAGCTCCAACAATAAGCAGTCAAACACATCAGGGAGACCAATCAGTGATTTAGGCTGCTAACATCTCAAATACAAAGGGGGACTGAAATTTATACATACCTAGACACAATAAAATTTAAGGTTATTCACAGATTAAATGCATACTTGGGTGCAGCCAACAGAGGCAGCTGTTTGGGCAGCAGTCTCTGCATTCTGCCTTGGGAGCTTCTGGACCTTTCAGGGCCAAGGTCCAGGATCATTGGATACACCTGGGAAACGCTGAGACACTACAGAGTGCCTGCTGCTGTCAGGCAAGAACAAGGGAAGGGGAGGTACCAAGGGTGGGCTCAAGGAAGCTCTGGAAGCTTCTAATGATTATGATCAGCTGCCCTTAACCCAGCATGCCTGGAGCCTTTGTGGCAGCTGTCCATCCTTAGAAGGGTGAAGCACATTTAGCCAGTGCTCAGGTGAGGACTACACAAGAGCCCTGGCTTGGAGCAGAGCTCCAAGGCAGCAGTTTGTGCAGCAGACCACAAGGGAGGGGGCTTCTGTGGGATTTTTAGTGTTATGACAGTCTCAGCTATGGTAGTGATGAGTCACAGGGCAGCCTGCCTGGCAGGTGTTGGAGCAGCTGCTCCTGCCAGGGCAGTGGCCTGAGGCAGACTATGGATGGCAGATGAAGGCCTCCAAGCCCTGGGCTGCAGGGAGTACCTGAAGCTTCTCTCTGATGCCTGAGAGATGACCTGCTGTCCTACCAGATGTGTGCTATCTTGGAAGATATGCAAAACAAATGGAGGAGTTACAGGTGGGAGTGAGTAAGCTGTGCAGCATCAGAGAGGCCAAAAAAGGAGATAGATGAATATTTTTATTTAAGAAAAAAAAAATTTAAAAAAAGGAAAGCTTCTTCTCAGTAGTGTGAAGAACCCTAGATTGCAACTGCAGCAGAGAAGCAGGCAGTATCCACCACTAATACTGAGGTAAGTATAACTGCTGGAGAATGGGAAGGATGGAAGTTCATGACTTCTACCACTTAGGAAATGTTCTTGCCCCCATCTAAGCACTTAAAACTGGGAGATGCATTCCGTGCCCTCAAAGCTGATGAGGAGTCAGGTGTGCCTTCAGGCAAAGAATCTGCTCCATCTGACCCTAAACTATGCAAGACTATGGGGATGAAATGGTGAGCCCATGCAAACAGGCACCTCCCTGCTGCAGGGGACAGAGGCAGCCATGTGCTCATCTGACCATCACCTAGAGCGGTCTGCTGCCTGTGCCATGACCGGGGATGCCATGGAGGCAGTGCTGAAACTCCTCCAACCCTCTGGCCACTATCATCTGCAGAACAAGGGAGGTGATTCTTCCCATCTGCTCAGCACTGGTGAGGCCACACCTGGCACACTGTTGGTCTGAGCTCCTTAGTGTAAGAGGGATGAGACATTGGTGCATCAGAGAAAGTCCATAAAAGGTCCAGGTACAAAGATGATGGGCTAGAGCATCTTTTAGGAAAGCTGAGTGAGCTGGGACTCTTTAGCCTGGAGGGGAGAAGGCTCATGGTTGAACTTATGAATATGTGTATATAAATACCTGGAGGAAGGGTGTTAAGAAGATGAAGTGAGACACTTTACAGTGGTGCCTGGTGGGAGAGTCAGAGCAAAGCATAAAAACTGAAACACAGTATGTTTCCCCTGAAAATCAGAAAACACATTTTAACTGTGAGGGTGGCTGAGTGCTGGCAGAGGTTGCCCAAAGAGGTGGTGGAGTTCCTGGCGATATTCAAAAGCTGCTTGGAAATAGTCCTGCTCAGCTGGCTCTAGCTGATTCTGTCTTGATAGGGGTGGAGAAAAGTTGGATGAAATTATCCTCAGAGGTCCTTTTCAGTCTCAGCCCTTCTGTGATTCTCCCTATTATTGCCACAGGGCTTTCTGATGGCAACACTAGAAATGTCTAAATATTACTGTGATATTTCACTGTTTGATTTCAAGTTTTTCACTGCATCAGAAAAGTAAATTTGCAGAGTGGTACCTTGAGACGATACTCTAATGAGAATATGCTCATTACAGATGGAGCTGTCTGAACCCATTAATTGCAGAGAAGAGCATGTCTGAAAAACAGTCCTCAGAGTATTTAAAAAGCCTTTGCCTGATTATGCCACAAGCTCAGAGACAAACCCAGAGGTGCATCCTCCCATGTAACATGCTATAGATGGCCACACACATCAGATGGGCAGCCACTCAGCAGCCCCAGTGGCCTGGCCGTGGTTAGAAGAGGGATGAACTCTATCTTACTGTGGTATACATGTAATTTTAATTAATTCAGCAGCTGGAAAGGAGGCTACAGTTGTATGGCTAACTGAGAATGCTGGCTGTGCACACAGTCAGCCTAAAAATAGAGGTGGCCATGTTGTCAGTGGTACAGTGAGTTTACTTTAATTTTGGGCCGACACCTGGGGCGAATATCAGTAAATGGAGCCATGTTAGAAAAATATACTTGATTCAGAAGCAAAATTACACATTTTATCTGTTTAAAATTTAGTTTCATATCATTATGCTCCAAAATCTTTCTAAAGGGGAAGGAAATAGTGCTTGAGTCATCTATCAAAGATTTCTTTTGTTGATGGGTATTGATTAAATAACCCCCACTGTAAATAAAAGATTTATTTAATTTCTTTGAGGAAAGCAAAGCAACTTACAGCATAATGTGCTCCTCAGGTCATACAATATATTCATCTTCTTTTCAGAAATACAGATAAAACCTATCCACTAGCTACAAGCCCCACTTTCCTGAAAGTTCCTTGAAAAAGTAATGTCTGGATTGGATTAGGAGTCAACATTTTTTTTAATCTACTAAAGCAAAGCTTCTAACACCAACACAGGAAAGGTTTGAATGCTGCTAATAAGCTAATCAGTAAATCTCCATTTCTCCTCATCTTTGATGTATTAAAACAATTGACATGAAGTTTCTGATTAAAAAGTACTTGTTGGAATCCTCACTTTAATCAAGCCCACTTGTTTTTTACTAAGCTTGAACAAATGTTCTGATCACTGTCAGTTAACATGCTTTTATGTAAAAATAACACAAAAGACTTAATTTAGGATATTATTGAAAATATAACTAATTAATCTTAAATGTTTTAACAATTTATTTTTATTATTTGAGGTATGATATTTCTTTACCAATATTAAGAAGAATAAATTAGGATTAGGATTTAACCTATAGTGTTAAAAAAACCCAGTTATTACAACCAGCACATTCTGAAAATGGTCACAACCAGCAGACTGACAGTCAAATTGGGTTGTTTGGTTGGACTGCTGCAGTATTGCCATATTGTTAATCACCAATTTCCACAGCAGCAAGTTTTCTTTCTGGTACTGTTAATGTCTCCCTTGATTGTTTCATAGGACTCTGGTTGTCTTTTAGGCATAATACTGTCTTGTTAAACTGTGCTTAACAGTCTATAATGGCTGTTTCAAGCATTTTTTTCCTCTCCATAATTTTTGCAATGTGTTTAGGAATAGAATACAGTGCAGTGGGTTAGAAAATGCATTTATGTCCAGCTTGGGTATTAATTTGGAGTCTCAATACTTACCCTGTTTCACACCACAGTTTCTCTTTGAAAGACAGTCCTTTGCCTAATCCATCCTTTTACTCTGTGCTTGGGGGTGGGGGGATCAAAATGCTTGCCGAAATAGAAATCTTTGGTCTGGATGTTTGGGAAGTTTTGTCCCAGATTTGAACATCTGGGAAGCTGAGGGCTCCAGTCAGGATCTGTGTGCTCATATTTTGATCTGAGTACTACTTGTACTGTGCTCATCTGTGATGAGGTGAAAGGAGGGAGTGCTGTTGTGCACTGAGACCCACAAGCAACATCTGTGAAGCCGCTAAAACAGGTCAAGTCCGGTTTTCTGAGCTGAGCTGCCAGGCACACGCTTTTCCCCTCCCACCACCCAGAACCACGTGGCTGCATCCAGAATGACAGGAGCAGCCCCCCACTTGTACCTGTCCAGTGCCTGGCAGCGCTTTGGATGAGTGATGTGCAGGAGCTTTGCAGGGCTGGTGGCTGGCACTGAGTAGGGAAAATCACAGCTCCAGATGCTGTGGATGCTGAGGCTGTGTGGAGCTGGCAGTTTGGGAGCAGGCACAGCAGCCCAGAGCAGCCAGCTGCAGAAGAAAGACCAAGCAGAGTGGGCTGATGAGGTGAATTAAACTGCTTGCTAAATAACTAAGCTCCCCCCAGAAAGTACCTTTTAGTAAGAGGATGAAGAATGCTAGTGTTTGGGGGTGTTTTCTGTGTTTGTTTTGATTTGTTTTCTAACGGGGTTTTAGTGCTCTATATTTGTGCCACAAATTAGGATGGCAAAATAAAACTTTTTAGGAACTTTAACAACCCAGATGCTTTCTGGGGAAATTTTGGCATAAAGTAAATTATTAATAATACTGTAATGTGATCATAATAATAATGATTAGGCATATGAGGCTATTTTATACTATGCCTCGAATTTTTATTATATATTGTATATAACTCCTGCTGAAAAGGGCATTCTATCCTGGAGAATTTAAAGTTTAAGGTTCTAGTCCTGTAATTTGCAGTATATGAGTGCATTTCTTAATCTGCATGCACTGCCAATGCAGTCAGTTGCATGGGAGCAGTCAGTCACAGGCTATGGTTTTCCTAGAGCAGAACTCAAAATTGTCTGGGAGGACCCAGTGCTCTTTTTTTTTTTTAATTTAGCTAATACATCTTATTTTCTTGTGAAAGTGAGGCAGCTTTTACTTTAGGAAGTGCAGGGCAGTGTAGGGCAGCTCCCACTGTGATTACCAAGTGAATACTGTTGTGATGAGTCTCTGTAAATCCCAGAAGGTTTCTGGGATACACTGTGCCTTTCCCTTAATATGGAAACAGTTATTTACAGCCAGCAACCACCCTGAGTACAAAGAAATGAGAAACTCACCAAAAGTGCCTGTAGTTTCTGCCCTCTGACTGGACAGACAGAAGCCCCTAAAATATTGACCTTACTAGTAGTCCAAAACCTGCCATTGGCAAATATTTATCATAATTTAGTTGTACCAACTTTACTGCAGGATAAATGTCTAAGAGAAGTCATGCATTGTGTTTGTTCATAGTGGCTAAGGCTTTTGGAGGCCCAGCACTCTGCATTCTTTTATGCTAATAGGCAGTGGCAGTAGAATTTTGTCATGTGTGACCTGATGTTTTATTTGTCAGGTTTTAAATTTGCAATTGCACTTTGCTAGACTGTCACCCCAGCTTGACACCAGCTGAATGAAGCCTCCCTTGGAAAGGACAAAGAGTGAGCCAGCGAGGATGGTGTCTTTCAGGCTTTCAGTGGCAGACAAACCCCAAGTAGTCCTGTTCAGCCGTGGTGTTTATGGCCCAGCCTCGTGGTCCCTCAGTTCGCTCCCTTGTTTTCCTGCCTGTGTGAAAACTGTGCAGTCAAGTCCCACAAGAACCATGAGCACTTCCTTGTGTATTTTGGGATACAGGGCACATATGCACAAGAAACTTTCTTTCCCAGATGTCTAGTCAAATAGTTTATGACATGGAAGAATAAACTCTATTTATCGCTGCTGATTAGATAGCACCAATTACAATATCCCTTGGGAATCCCCATCTTTCATCACTCAAAAGTCCACCCTGTTTACTTCTTTTCTTATTCTTTTAAAAGAGATTACTTGCACATTCTTCTTTCCTCCCCCACCAGGAAAACTTGACTTCAGTAAATGGTATTTCCACCATACTTAGTATCTCATGCAGCTATCATGTGAAAATAAAAATTACTTTGTGGGATTTTCCACTAGCTCTGAATGTACATAGCTTAAAACATAAGACATGTGAAGAGAGAAAAAGTGTCTTTATTTCTCACAGAGTTTTTTGTTAATCTACCATGTATTGTAAGGTTTTTTGCTGTTCTAGAGGTATGTGAGATGCAACAACACCTCTTATTGACTCTTTCTTTTAACATCAGGTATCATAAGACTTCTTCAAAACTGAATTGCTGCCAGCTAACCTAAATGAGGACTGTGCTTTGAGGAGACTGATTCCCTAGCAAGCGTGGGTGTAGCCTGTTGAGGGATGGCAGTTCTTCCTCTCTGTCCATCTGCCACCTGCCTCAGCCCACAGTCTGCTTTATTTTCAACAGGCAAGTAAGGAGCTTCAAAACTTGGATAGCAAAAAGTCAAATGTATTTTGAAATAGGTAAGCCATTAAAGCAGCAATTTAGAAAAAGCCATCACCTTGGTCATTGCAGCTTTAAAAGTGCAAAAAATTTTGCATTCCTTGTGCTATTTACAGATGAGATAATAATTCCAGGGCAAGCTTTCTTCCAACATGACCAGTGAAAAGTAGACAAAGCAACATACATAGTAGCTTAAACAATGTGCATTCAAAAGAAAATAAAGAGTTAAGATGAGCATGATGAATGGTGAAACAGTTGGTTCCTCCATGGTCTTTTCATACAAGTGTAGGTATAATACTGATCTCTGTTTCCTCTGACAAATCTACTGCAATTTACTTTGTACTACATGGTGATGTTGTATCTCATTCTTTCTATGCACATATATATGAACGAAGGATAAAAATATTCTTTCATACATTGACTCTCTTCCTCTCTTTCATAACTTAGAAGTTATTTGTACTGCTATATACGTAGGAGACAAGATCTGAGTACTACTTGTACTGTGCAATATTTTGCTTTCTTCTCTGACTGGTTTTCTCATTTCCCTAAGTTAGTTCACCCAGTCTCATTTGCTACCAAAATATCTCCTTTTCAGTGTGAGATATCCAGAGTGCCACTCTGTGTGGAGCAGCATGGGAGGAATAGACTTTGACAGCACTTCAACTCTGTATGAATGACTCATTTGCAAAAGTGATAAGGACATTTATTGTCTACGTTGGTGGCAAATGTTGACCAAGAACTGAAAAAGCATGTGTTTTTTACAGGCACTTGTGGTGGTTTTACTCAGAGCTGCAAAGGGAGGTGTAACCCATCTGCACCAGAGGCAATGCCCCCCAGGGAAGCTCCACTCAGGTCAGACTGAATTCTAATCCCAGGTCTGCTGCCCACCTTCATCACTGCTGTCAGCACACCCTGCTGTCTCTGGATTTCCTCTCCATTTGTCAAGTAATATTAATTGCAGTCATATTTTCTTTCCTGCTATGAAGATTAGAAGGGTAAAGCTAAGCCTATCAGTGAGTGACTTGGCTGGAAAGTTGTTAAGAAACCATTTTGATGGCTTTGTGCCAGTCTTTTTTAGCAATGCACGGTCAGGTAGGCATGTCCCTGATCTCCCATGACCCTTCCCCAAGGGCATAATCTCATTGGCTAATCCATGTTGCTGCTTCTTTGCATTTCACTTGCAGTATTTTGCAGAGGATCAAGGAACCCTATCATCAATGTCTGCACAGAGAGCAGCACAGTTATCTTCCTCGTTGTTACAAATCACGTGTAAAATAGAGAAAGGAGAACAGACAGTGGTTGACCACAAGCATTCTGTTACCCTCTAAAGGCTTTCCATTTTAAAAAAATCCCACCCAAGTGATTTAAAGCATTGCTTTCCCCCCCACACCACAACCCCTCTGGAAGTTTATTCCCTGATGCTGATCTCAGATTTCTACAATACATTTTTTTTCACACTTTCCTTTTTAACCTCACTTGGGATTTTTTTCTTTTGCAATGAAGGGATTCTCTGACTCCCTTAAAATAAGCACAGTTGTGCTATCCAGTTACCTGGATAACACTGTGCTGAAGCAGAAACACAGAGCTACAAAGACACTGCGCTCTGACTACCAGCTAAAGGCAAGAATTTCCATGCATAGCTTGGAATGTTGTCACCCTGTTGGTTGGTCAGGAGGTATCATGAACTCCAGGATATCATCTGCCTGAGTACAGAAGAAAATATTACTGATAAAAGTTTAGTATTGAGCTAAATTTTACTTACCAGTTTCTAGCACTGGAGTTTCCACAGCCTCTCTGGCTTCAGTTTATTAGGATCCATCTTGGTTTTGAAAGACAGTGTTCAATCTAGGCATATATCTCCTGCAGAGGCCTTAAAAATGCTCAACAGAATGCAAGAAATACTTGCAGGATTACTTGTCAGTCTTGTTCACTCTTTGCATGGTCCTGTATTGCATAGCAGTCTGCCACAAGCTTGTGTTCAGCTCATGGTCCACTATAAACCCCAGAAACTGTTCTCCAACATTTCCTAAGTATTTGGTCCTGATTTGTACTCCTGAAATTAATTACTCTTGCCCAGGGGCAGTGTTTTTTTACTTGTCTTGACAAAATTTTGTAATTTTTTTTCTCTCTGTTCCTCCAGTTTCTCAACTTCAAATTCTGCCTCTGGTATATTTGTGGGAAGGAGGTCAAACCAGTGATACACTGAATAGGATGACATTAACATCACATCCTTAGGAAACTGGTAAAAATTTCAAAAAGAAGAGAATGCAAGGCTTGGCATTTTGCACTGACTGTCCTGCATTGGCAGTAGGAGGGAAAAGCTGCGACTACAAACTTCATCTAAAAGTTGTGTCCTCCACCACAATCAGTCATAGCTGAGTCCTGCTTTTGTTCTTGGTTGCCTGTGCAGCTCAAAGCTCTCCCAAGAATCTTGGAAAATGAGAACTTGGTGGACTGCACCCAGATGTGCTTCAGCATCTGCTGTTAGCCTGTGGTTCTTCCCATTGATTTGAATTATAAAGCCAGGTCTGCTGGAAGCTGAGTGTGCATTTCTGCTTGCTAGATCAGGGCCTTAACTTTAGATGAGGTGTGCACACAGGAATATAAGTAAGATGAACTGCAACCAGATTTTCCTACCTTCTAGTAAGAGGAACAAATCAAGCATTTCTTGTTTTCCCACCTGTGCTGACAGGTCACACTAATATGTTACAAAAGCTCACTATTGGTGCTTGAACAGGAATGCATGCTTTTCATAAAGGCACTCATGGTAAATTTGCACAATAAGGAGGTTGTACTTTTTAGCCTTGCTTTTAGCAGAAACATTGTGTCATTTACAGATATAATTGTATCTTTGACAGTGATTCCAGTATTTAGCAGCAGCTATTTTTGCCTGTTTGTTTGGAAGCCTCTAATGACTTAGTCCAGTTGAGCTCATTTCATAGCTTCCCCTATCTGTGGGCCATCTGTTATCCACTCACTTTTTTTCTTCCCCTGACTGGTTTCACACAAGCCCTTTAGTTCATTTCAATTAGGGTAGTTTGTAGAAGACCATACTATAATCTGCAGTTGTGTCATGTGTTATGTTGTCCCTGTCCCACCCCACTCATTCCCCCACAATTAGATGAAAAACATTCCATGATGAAGAATGTTGTTGAATTTACCAGGCTTGGTGGAAAAAGACTCTGTGGGGATTTTCTCCAAAGCTGGAGGATTTCTGCAGGTAAGCCTATAAAACCTGCAGAAGAGGGTAATGAAAAAAATCTAAAAATAGAAAAAAGGAATAGAAAAAAAAGCTAAAAATTTTGACACTTTCTTTAATCATACTGTTGACCTTTTATGTATATCTATGCATATAAATATGTATATATAAACACTGTTGACCTTTGAAATTTATACATAAATAATATATTATTTATAAATATACATTATATATGTGCATGTAATATAAAAATACCTATCTCACTTCCCTGGGGAATTTTTCTTTAATTTAAAAATTTTTGGCTTCCAATTCATACAGGTCATGAGTGAGGCTGGAGAAGAATAAGGGGAATGAAGAGATATTAGAAAATTCTTAGAAGCCTCTTGAAATATATCTTGAGACAGATGAACCTGAAGGTCTCTTTTGCTTCTGGAAATTGAGTTGTGGGTTGGTTTTTTTTATATGTAATTTCAGACTCTGAGCAAGAGTTAGAGAATGGTGGAATGGGGAATTGCTGCTGTGGGGAGGATTTTGGAAGCAATAGTTCAGAAGCAGAAGGGCAATATCAGGTTGGAGGAACCCTGTCTCGCTTCCCGTGTCATTTTGTCATAATGAAGAGAATCCTGTGCAATCCCCCTGGGTTTCAAACAATTCTCATTTCAGATTGAGATGGGCAAACATCAAGGAATAGCTGACAAATTCTAATATCATCTGTGTTTTTGCAACAGAGTTGCAATAGGCCACACCATTGGGAAGCATAGGAGCAATCTTAATTTGACATGTTACCTTTCAAAGCACAAAGTCCTCCCACTGGCTGCAGGAAACAGGGGTTTTGCAGAGCTGCTCATGGAATGTTATTGCTGTGGGCTTTGCCTGAGCAATAGCTCTGCCTGTCTTGTGGTGCCTTCAGTGTGAGCTCGGCACAAGCTTCTCCAGTTGAAATTTTCTTTTATCTTTATTTCATAGCCCCAGGGAGCAAAAATGCAGGTAAAATGTCAGCCTGGAAGCCTTTCCACTTTGGCTGGGAGTGGAGCACTGCACGGCTTGGGTTGGCAGGGGGCTCAGGAGAGTTGCTGTCTCCCCTGCCCACAATCTTGCAGATGGATCACAGGCACCAGCCTGCAGCCCTGGCCTCTGCTGTCCTTGCCTGCTCCTGGAGCCCATGCGAGCCCCCGGGACAGTGGAGACTGAGAGAGAACTGAGCTGCCGATGGGGGAGGGAAGGTTCACAGGATTCCTCGTGGGGTTGCTAAAGAAAACTTCCAAATAAAACGGGGAAAAGGCAGCGTGAAGGATGTGCTCCAGGTTTATAACGGGAGGAGTGTGAGGGCTTCGCCTGGTGATGTAAAGACACCAGCCCGTTCTAGGAGCTGAGGAAAGGCTTCGTGCAGCCGCTCCATTACTGAAATATCACTGCGTCCGTGCTGCTGTGCCATCCCCGGCAGCGGGGCGGAAGATCCCGAATCGCTATCTGTAGTGATAGCGATAGCGGGCGTGGATGCGACAAGAAAGAGCCAGGGTCGCACGGCAAAGCTGTGGACTGTGTTTGTCGGGGGACAGGGAGCCCCTCCGTGTTCCCGGTGCCGGTCGGTGTACGGGGCTTCGCTGCTTTCCACAGCACCACCTGGTGTCGGGCGGCAGGGAAGAGCTTCCAAAGCTGCCCCTATCCCAAAACCTCCCCCTGCCCTTCTCTCTGTGCTTAACAAAACCACCTCTGGTGAGTACCACCGCCTCCTGCCTGCGGTGGCTCTGCCCCTTGCCAGGAGCAGCGTTGGTACCCGCCACCTTTTAGCTTTGCAGCTGCCCTGTTCTAGAGTGGATTTCTAAGAAAGGACAGATTGGCATTTGGGTATTTTACGCCAAGTATGACTTACTGGGATAAACTGTTGATGGCCTTCTCATTTATCAGCGTGACCAGGCTGTGAGCAGTGACAAACCCCCAGTGCCACCCCGGAGCATGCTGCTGCACCACTGGCTCATGTGGTAAAACAAATGCACCAATGCAGCCAACCAGGCTCGCTTTCTGTGGGCAAGAGCAGTCACAGCTGAAGGCTTTTATTAGTCACTGTGTGTTTACAACTTGCTGCCCCTGCAGATCCCAGGCTGAGGAGACAGGAGGTAGTCAGGGAGCTCTCTGGATCCCACACTGCAGCTCCTGCCTGGGCGATTGCACCTGAGCAACCCCCGTGAGGAGCCAGGGGGAAACCTAGGTATCAGGGAATGGGATCCTGACTGTTCAGCTCTGGGGTACATGTCTGCAATCAGAAAATAAAGCCTGGTTTGGACGATGCTGCTTTTTTCATTGGTACACAGTAGCCATTGTTGTTTTTTTCAATATTGAGTGAGGAACTTTCAGAGTAGAGATGATGTGACTGTACCTTGCACTAGTATACGTTTCTAAATCAGTGATTCTACCCAACTTCTTATCTGGTTCCCTGTGCAGCCACCTACAGACAGGGAAAGGCAAGACCGAGCTGAGGTATTCTGACTTTCCTGGTTTGCATCTCCATTCCTGTATGTTGTGTAAATAGCCTTCCTCTCTCTCTTTAGCAGGACAGGTTTAGGGTGGGAGGTATGGCTTACGGAACAGCCTCAAATCCCCCATGGTTGCCCCCCGGAGGCAGCCATGAAGATCTTCAGAGGGAGCCCTTTCAGCTGTAGGCTCCTGCTTATCCTGTGTCTAATCATGGCTGTACCCATTAAGAGTCTGCTGCCGGAGCCAGGAATAGACCCGAGTAATCCTGGTGCCCAGCATCCTTAGAGAGAGTTTTGTAATTCACAGCCATGTGTGTGTCATCTTCACTCAGCTCATTCTGCCAGGCATTGCCTTGTGCAATATGCACAGGTACAATCTGCTGCCCACCCACCAGGCAGTGTTCTCCACACATGCCGGAGGTGTGAGAGGCATCAGCACCGCCTGCGAGCTCAGCTACAGACAGAGCTTTTCCTACACTGGGGTTTGCAGCTTAAACCATGTCGTTTTAAACCAGCTCTTTTTACACAGCTTATGACTGTGTGTGTGTATTAGGTAGACACTGGATTGATTATTGACATGCTTTGGCTTTGCTAACAGCTTTTTGCTGATGGGAGTGGAGCTGTTTGCCTCCTATGTAAGATATGTCCTATTAGTGCTTCTGTACTGCTTCTGCTCTGGTGGGCAAGTGATAGATCTGAGGCGAGGCACTTCACTGCACAGTAGTTTGACAGGCACAGAGAACAACACACACAAAGTTCTGCCTGAAAGCCTGGAAAGTGGAATAAACAAGTGCTCAAAGAAAATAACCTAATTCTTCATGCACACTTGCAGGGAAGTATGTGCCAGGCTGCTGTGTGCACAGGGATGGAAGATGCACCTGGAGAAGTGGGTGAGGGTGGGTGCTTTTCCTTTGCACGGCAGCCAGGCTGCTCTCTGCCTTGCAAGGCCGAGCCTCGTGACAGACAAAGCGTGTGCTGGGGACAGCCAGCAGGATGGGTCAGATCTGCAGACACACTGGTGAGCAAAATGATTCTCACTGAAGGTTTTGGGTATCAGTGAACAGAGTCAGAGAGACCTGGGATTGTGCAGCTTCTGACATAATGGGTGGGGATGCCTGCAAAACCACAGGTCTGACTGGGGAGGAAATGGGGGAAAGCCTGCAAAGAAGTAACAGGATGGAAGGAAGCCTGTACCAGGGAACAGCAGGATGTGAAAACCACAGTGTCTGTGGTGAGTGCAGTACTTTAACTGCAAAAATAATGACTTGTGTGTTTGTGTAGAGTTGAGAGAAACTGGCCAAGGGGTAGAATTTGACATTGTAACTGAGGCATTCACAAGTGCTTGAGGACCACTTCTGATCACAAGCAAGCAGCACTTCTGCTTTGTGTCTCAGACGAGAGGTTGAGCTTCCAAATGTGATGACACTGAGATACACGGAGTTGTGCTGATGAAACGCTATCACTGATGAGCTCAGCAAATATGGTGATCTTGAATTATGGGTCCCTGTGAGAGCTAAAGCCACCGTGTGTTCTCCCCATTAGCAATTATTGAGCAGGATCTGTTTCTCCCCTGCACTTGCTTTCTCCTCCCTGCCCCCATGAGCTTGGGAAGCTGCAGTGTGTGACCATTTGAGCATATGCCAATCTCTTCAAAGATTCTCTGTAATCCCCTATGCTAATCCTCCTGGAAGAGGAAGGATGCTCGTAGGCAGCACTTGCAGATCCACACCCAGAATATTAAGCTTGTTATAACACCTGGCCTGTCCTTGCATCTGCTGAATTGTTTCCAAGGAAATTGTTGTGCATAAGTTCCTCCTTACTTTGAAATGTCCAGGTAAAAGTAATACTATTTGTTTCACGTATGAGAAGAAATGACAGCATCCAGGGACAGCTATCATTATTCACTGCACTAACAGTGCTGAACATGAGAGGCCACATTTTTGAAGTGATCTCTAGGGCTGCACAAGTCTGCAGTTACAGCAAAAGTAGGTGATTTGATCCATGTGTCCAAACACTGACCATGAGCCTCATGACAAGGAATCACCTTAAAGGATACACTGGGGCCCCAACAGAGGAGAGGAAGTTTCCTGGACCAGTGCAAAATGAGGCACATTTAAGAAATGCCCACATGATAAATGCAAGGGGAACTTTAGCACAAGCTGAAACATGCAGTTGGTACAGGACTTCTGTGCTGCTCTAAAGCTTCCCAAGTAGTGCAAGTGCTGAGAGCACGGCAAGGTCTGTGCTGTTTCAGCTCCCTTGTGTGGCATTTCAAGCAGGCATCAATTAGAAATCAATAGCATGCTTTTAAAAGAAAACCACAGGCTCTTCTGTGCTTCCTGGCAAAGAACAAGGAGCCCTGTGCTGGAAGGGTCTCCACATTTGTGGCAAGGAGGGCACTGGCACAGCTAAGAACAAGCAGGGGCCAAGTCACCTGCCAGAAATTGCCACTTTTCACAGTCATGGCCACATTTTAGTTTAGCCGTTTTCCTTCTCAGCAGTATTCGTGACAAACAGTATGGAAAAGGCTTTTGTTCTTCACAGGGATTATGTTTAATCACAACAGGTGTTAATGAAAAACTAATTAAATAAATAATGATACCCACCAGACCATTAACAACCAAGGAGGAAAAGGCAAGGGAGAAACCTTGGCTCCAAGCATGTAGCAGGTACTAGCTTGTTGGAAAGCCCACAGCAAAGGAAGGGCAGAGAAGGGAGCAGGCAAAGAATCAAGGGTTGCAGGGCAGAAACTGTGAAGGGCTTAAAGAGAATAACCCATGAAGGCTTCAAAATATACATTAAAACTTGAGTGTGCAAGAGGGCATTGGATTTACTTCTGCTTGTTTAACAGTGAACTCCCAGCTCCATCAAGTGAGAACATCATGCTTTATCTTTAACGATGAGAGTGATACCAGCCTGATTAAACTGATGTAAATCTGATGAATCCATGAGGGATCACAGAGAGATACAGAGAGAAGAATCAATAAGGCATTAATAGATGCTAGAGTTGCTGCCTGTAAATCAATTTGGAATTGTCCAGTGCACTGCAGTTCATAAAATACACCACAGGCTGTAATTGTGAACTGGACTAAGTTACAAAGGAATAAACATCCAGGAGCTAAGGAGTTGCAGCAGGCTCTGAGTGCTACACCGCTGAAGCAATAAATCAGCTGCACTCCTCCAGCAGAGAAAGCATTGAGGTCTGAGCATTCTCTGAGTTCTCTGGTTGCCATCAGCACCTGTACTGCTCCACACTGACACTTTTGGATGAGCTGGAGGGCAACAAAATTAGAACTTGCACAACAAAAGATGAAAATTAAACTCTTGTCAGTGGCCTGGTAAAGGCAATTTTGGAAAATATGCCTATGGCATACATGATACTTCTATAAATTGATTCTTATGTGCTAGAGAAGCTCACTTCATGTCCTTATAGATAAAAAAGCTGATTCAGCTGAATCTACAGATTTTGAATGTGGCATCTTTGCTGAAGTCTAAGGTAAAGAGAATAAAACCAACAGTGACCAAAAAAAAAAGAAATTTAAGCATCTGAAATTCAAGTGTGCTTCATCTTCACCAAAGCTCTCTCATTTTTGCAGAGTGGCACTGATGCTACCAGCCTGGATATCACAACTCCTTCCCTGGAGAAAAGGAGGTTGACATGCGGGCTCCAGGGGCAAAGGAGAAGAGGTGGCAATCACCAGAGCTGCTCTGAGGTGAGTACAGTCAATCTTAGCACCAGGGTGGGACCCCCAACCCTCCTGTTCAACATCCCCTGCTCCTGCAGTCCAAGGGGTGAATGTTAATGAAGCAGCTGCAGTTTAAACTGCCCTAGGGATCTGCTTGGCATATGTCCTGGGAGAGTCATTCCCTGCTGCAGGTCAGACTGTGGTCTGCCAGGTGCTGGCTGCTTACTCCGTATCCTTCACAAAGATGCACACATCTTGTTGTAAATTTGCCAAACATGTTGGGTGGACCCAGCAAATATCTGTCACAGTTGGAGGTCAAGAGCTGTCTTTTCTATCTCCCAGGCCTGCATGGGCTGTCTGGGCCCACAAGCCAGACTGCTTCCATTTTGGCTTTTGGGTAGTCCCATGAGGTTTCTATTCATTCTACAGCTTGTTTTGCCTGGCTCCATGGCCCTTTTCCCACCCAGAAATGTGCTTGCTGAATGTGGTAAGGATTGAGAAAACTGTTACAAAGCTTATTTTATTTCTCTTTACCCAAAGTGTGTTTTAAAAAATTAATACATTGAGCTTTCACATTTTTTCCCTTGTTTCTAGGAGGAAGAGTGAACACAATAAAACTGTTAAGTAGTGCTTTGAATCTAAGGAATAGAAGGAATGCTAAATATGAAAAATGTCTTTCTTTCATGTTAGAGAAAAATTCAGTATATACTTCTAAATAAATATCTGGCTGCAGAAAGTCTGCAAGGTTTTTTTAGTAGTGGAGGAAAAAACTAACACAAGCCATGGAATGCTCCTCCCTGTGTCAGCTGTGTGGGGAAGGGTTTTACTGCTCAGGAGGAGCCTCCCACTTCTCCTGCACATCCATTAGGAAGATTTAGGCCTTAAGAGCAGTGCGATTTCAGTGTGGTTTCAGCCTGGCACTCTTGGATGTACCAAGTGACTTTGTTGGGTTGGGATCATTCAACCTAGGTTAAGCTTTGTGCCCCAGGGTATGGTCCTTAACTAGGTGGTTCCTGATGTGCCAACAGCTGGAGCATCTAGTAATATAAATTCCATCTGAAGGAAGGCACAAGGTGGTAGGTACGTTTCAGGAGTTCTCCAGAAGCACTGTATGGTCTTTATGATGGCTTAATGTATACACCAATTCCCTGTTGCACCTTCTGCTTGTCCAGCAGTTCAGGACTGTTCTGCTGCACTGTGAGGATATTTGGGGCTGATTTCCACAGAGACTTTCTCCATAGATCAGTGTTGTCCAGAAAGAGCATCTACAAAAGCTCTACGCTACTTGCCATGAATTGCAGCTCTGCTGGACTGTACTCAAGTACCCCTGCTGCAGAATGCTGCAGTGAGGCAGCATTCCTGCCTCGGGAAATGCAGCTGTGGAGTTTCCTCTCTCCTTCTCAGAAGGGACCGTGAGACTGAGTGTTAAATTTACATTATTAACCACGTGTTAATGTTTGATGACAAAGTCACAGTGCTGGTGGGCAGCAGCAGCACAGTGCTGGGTGCAGGAGTAGAGGGTGTGCCACAGACTGGAGACAACTGGGAAAGAGTTTTAGCTCAAAGACTGTGACAATCCCACTCTTTGCTTGATGGAAGCCAACCTAAGTGTGATTTTGCCTTGAAGGAAAAGTGGTGCTATGAACTTTTGTAAGCTGATGATCTTTTTCTCCCAGCCAGTCAGTTTGCTCCTGGAAAGTCTGTAGCCACGATTGTTCCATAACAGGAAAATGGGTTTTTTAGAGGAAAAAAAGCCCCTAAGATACTTTTGAACCATTCAAAATGTTGTTGTTTAGCTGAACAAAACATCTACCCTAATTCTTATCAATTTAATTTATAAACAAAAAAAATCAATTTTTTGTTTAATCTTTAGTCTTAAAACAAATCTGTTTGGATACTTGGTTGAACTTGACTTTCATAAGTTTGTATAAATGTCTTTTTTTCCAGTGGAGATGGTCAAAGCAGTTTTGTACAGCTTTTCTCAGTACTCTTTTGATAAAATGTGTTAATGCTAGCGAGCATACTTCAGTACAGCATGGATGAAAATGCAAGGGCAGCTGGGAAGAGTCTTCACAACAAATATTCTGTATCATGTGATGTCAAAGATCCCCAGGCAAACGTAGCTAGAGGCACCAAATCTCTCAAAGGGCTAAAGTCCCAGCTGAGTCTCAAATTCACTGTGCAGGGAAGGACTGTAATCTGCTAACAAGAAGCAGATGTACAAAAGTCATTCTGGCAGCTGCATCTGTCATGCTGCCTCTCCCCCACCCTGCCTTGATAGACCCACTCTTCCATCCAGTCGTGTGCTTTTCGGAGACAACAAATAGGCAAGCACAGATGT
This sequence comes from Hypocryptadius cinnamomeus, assembly GCA_013400635.1. NCBI lineage: Eukaryota > Metazoa > Chordata > Aves > Passeriformes > Zosteropidae > Hypocryptadius > Hypocryptadius cinnamomeus. The sequence continues at coordinate 25,067 of VYZP01003978.1, forward strand.
CAATCAGGTGAAATCTATCAATTAAGCTAGTCCTCCTTTCCTCATCCTGCCTTACAGTCTGACTGAGCCCTATTGCTCCCTCAGCCCCTCAGCGAAATGCTTTCAGAACTAAGGCCAAGTACTGGCCAGGACCTCTGGGGTATCCCTGTGCAGCCATGCAGCTCCCCCCAACATTGACAACACCCCTGTGCTCCTCGAGGGGACAACTCCATCCTGGTTCTGCACTGCATATCTTGCTCTTTGGGGATCCTCTCCCGATCCTGCGGCAGGAGCCTGCTGGAGGGCCTGCTGTCATCTCACACTACATTCCTCCTGTTCCAAGAGGGAATCGGGCCTCAGGGCCTGGATGGCGACAGGGGGGCTGATGCTCCTCCTGCCCCGCCACGATAAGGGGGAGCGCTTTGGCGGCTCTGGGGCGCCCAGGCAGGCACGGCCTGCGCCCAGCAGAGCAGCCCAGGGTGAGGCCGGCGGGCACTCAGGCCCGTGCGCAGGGAAGGCCAAGCCCGCTGCCAGGCCCGTGCGCAGGGAAGGCGAAGCCCGCTGCCAGGCCCGTGCGCAGGGAACGCCAACCCCGCTGCCAGGCCCGTGCGCAGGGAAGGCCAAGCCCGCCGCCAGGCCCGTGCGCAGGGAAGGCCAAGCCCGCCGCCAGGCCCGTGCGCAGGGAAGGCCAAGCCCGCTGCCCCTCGGGGCAGGGCGCGGAGGGCGGTCCCCGCGGCCTCCCGCCGGCAGGCGGCGCCCGCGGTCCGGAGGCACGGCGGCATTCCCGGGGTTTGTTCCCGTTGGCGCCAGGCAGTCAGGTGGGAGTGACCCGTACACGGCTGCGTCGCCGAGCGCCGGAACTTTACGCTATTTACACATTTCAGCAAGCAGGGGCAGCAGCATTCATTGGTTGCAAACTACGTAACTTTTGTGTTAATTGCTACTCAAGCCCCATCTGCTGGCTGTGTCTCTCGCTGCTCATGTCAGTCAGTCCGCGGCGCGGTCCTGCCCTCCATCTGAGCCTGGGGTCCGTTCTGAGTAGGTGGCCAGTGAGTCGGTGGTCGCGATCGCCCACTGCCAGGATTACCATTCCCCAGTTANTGGCGGCTCTGGGGCGCCCAGGCAGGCACGGCCTGCGCCCAGCAGAGCAGCCCAGGGTGAGGCCGGCGGGCACTCAGGCCCGTGCGCAGGGAAGGCNCCACTGCCAGGATTACCATTCCCCAGTTACTGCCCAGCCCCGCTGACTTTGCTTCTGGTGGCTCTCGTCCGGACAGCCCATTCAACTTGGGATTGTCTGCCCTTAAAATTCTAATCAAGCATCCGGTGCTCGCAATGCAACTGATTAATCGTAAACGTCCAGCTACCGGCTACTCATTTGGCAAACAAAAGGCAAAGCTTCCCTCAGAGCCCTCCGCACACCGTGCAGGTCCGGGTGCCGCCCCCTCTGAGGCGGGAGCGCCCTCAGCGAACGCGGCGGCGGGGCCGCCTCTCCGCAGTCACGGGGCCGCGCGGTGCGGCCATGCCGGCGCCCGGCGCAGCGATGGCGGCTNTGGGTGCTGTGCCCCTACGACGTCCATCACCGTGTTCCCCGCGCGTCGCTGGAGAGGCACGCGGCGTCCTGCCGGCTGCGCAGGATGGGATACTCCGCCGAGGAGGAGGTGGGAGCGCGGCTCGGGAAGAGGGGCACGGGGCTGGCGCTGCTGCCCTGGGCGCGCCTGGGCTGCCACCACCGCTCGGCGGCCCCGGGCCGGGCCTTGACCGAACCCTTTGGTCCCGCAGGCCGAGATGTACGAGTCCAGCTTTTTCTACGAAAACCTGAAGGTTCCCACCATCGCCATGGGTAAGCGGGGGCTCCGTCTGTCGGGGCGGCACACACGGCTGGGGCTGAGGAGGGACCCCCGCGGAGGTGCAGAGGATGAGGGGCTGTGGGGAGATCGCGGGGAAGGACCGAGATGTGGGACTAAGGAGTCCGGGTCCTCACGGTAGCACAACTCCACTGCCTTGGCAGCTGTAAACTCCCAAAGACCTCCTGAAAATCTTGAGTGTTTCAATCAGTAGGTTAGTTTTCTCAAATTGTAATTTGCAATTTGCCTTAATTTACTGTTTTTATGCTTCTATCACTGTGTAATTCTACTCTGTAGATAACTTTTATATTTTCGTCTTAAAATCCAAGGAGGATCAGTTTTGTCTCCTTAGGAGTTTCTTCCTATGTTCTGAGTCCTCACTCTTGCATCAAATCCAGAAAGTGTATTAAAATGAATGCTTAGAAGGTCGGGAAGCTCTCTGTAGAATTTGGAGATAAAGCAATGGTACAGAGAGCAATATACATACATTTCTTTTTCCATATCCTTGTAACCCAGAAATATGTATTTTTTCCTTAATTTTCTCCTGTCATTTCAAATATGTAATAGATGAAAATTACATTTTTAGTTCAAATGTCCACTTGTACATGTTCTGTACCATATCATAAGTCTCATAATAGAGGTCGGGGAATAAAGAGTAACCCAATCAAGTACTCAAGAACTTGATGTAAAAGTGGTATGATTTTGTTTTCTTCTCTGCCTGCAGATAAAGATCTACAGTTTCACATTGTTAAGCAGGCTAGAGCCCAAAGTGCAAAGGAAGGTGCAGGCTATAGTGAAGGTAAGGAGCGAGCAAATACTGACATGATTTCACCAGCCTCCTGTGGAGAGCTGCCCTCGTCTGCCTCCTTGCTGCTTCCTTCATTCCACTGAGAACTGCTGTGAGGAATTTCACTTCATTTATTTTTAATATTCCTTCCCCTGCACATCTTGGAGCATGATTACTTTCTATGCTTGAGGCAACTAGATGAGAGACTGAGTCTGTTGTGCCCATACCTCTTATTGTCTTCAGGACTGAAAAAACCAAACAACACGCGTGTTACTGTGTTGGACTGTTTCAAGATTGAACTAAGAAGTTGTAGAAGAACTATGCTGCCACATTTGCAAATGTGATGTTGTCCTTTGTCACTCCTCCAAGCTCGATAATTCCTTTATGTTTCATTTTTCAGTGGGTTTTGTGACCACACAGGGGACCAGGCTGGGATGGAATCTTCAAAGGTTCAGACTTAAATCAGATAGAAAAATAGGGTTCCCTGTGGAATCTGTAGAGCTTTAGTGTATGGTTGAGAAATTACTGCAACACCTGAAAGAACACTTGGTCTCTGTAGACTTTGGTTTGTTAAACATATATAGGCAGAAGGAAAAGTTACACTGAAACTTTTCTGACAGTGAAATACAGCAGCACTTGCTTGGACAGCTTTTCATGTTCTCTTTGTTCCTCTGGCATAGCAAATAGAGGCTTAGTGGACAGTTGCTTGGAAAGGGGATGTCCTGGGATGAGCACTGTGTTTTGAGCATGTCAGGTGCATTGCCTCTGAAGGGAAGTGGGAACTCGTTAATTTGACACAACCACATGCAGGTAGAGAAGCAGCAGATAAACCCTTTGTGGAGTGGTTCATTGCGAAGGTGCACCAGTGAGCCACTAGATGCCAGTGTTCACTGCCCAGATTTCCCTGCAAGCTTGCCTTTCTCTGAGGATAACACTAAAACTGGATCGGTGGTTTTCATTGTGACACCTTGGCCTGTTGTAAGATTTACTGACTTGTTCAATTTAAAGTCTTTGGCAACAGAAACAAATGAAAAATAATTTTTCATTGTAAATTTCCTTTTGTCTCACTGTCTCAAAGGAAGAGATTTTCTTTTTTTGTTTTCTTTTTGTTTTCAACAATGTAGCTATGCTAATATTTAGAATATTAGCATAGCTACATTGTTGAAAACAAAAATTTGTCTCGATCACAAGTTGTGTAATTCTTCTAAAATCACAAGCATGTAATTATCAGTGCATTTTTATGAACTTCTGTGACATTTTAAGAACAATGCATTTTAAAAAGAGACTTCTAGTTTTTGTGTTTAAATTCATTTATTCATGTTAGAACAGTTCTGGTTTAGGTTCCACGTACAGTAATGATGAAATCCTGTATTTTAGATTTGTAGAGTTACTGTGGTTTCTCTTCCTCTTTTTTGGTGTCTTTAATGATAGTAGGATGTGAAAGATTGCCCAGCTTTCATTAAGAGCTCAATAATCTGGAGAAGCTCTAGGTTTGCTGTTGTGAAGGGTGTTGCATACACCCTTCTTATGCGTTGGCTCTGCTGTCTGCGTGGAGATGTGTGGGATTGTGCTGGGGTAAGCAGGATTATGGAAGTCAGATCAATGGTTGCTGGAAAATTGAAAGGTTTTTTGCTGGCCATGTCCTAGAGTATTGCATCCTGTATCTTTGTGGAAGTCACTTAATTGCTGTTGCAATGGATTGAGAATGGATTAATTTGTTTGGAGGCATGTGTGTTTTAACTGGGGAATGGGAAAGAAGAGTGTTCAGGCAGTGTGTTTGTTTCCATAGCTTTAAGTCAGTTATCTGAACCGATCTGGAGCACTTTGAAAGTGCCTTTGTAGTCCTTTTAGCTATAAATTCCTGTGTCAGTCTATTGTAGAAGCTCCGTAGAGCAGGTGACAATGTTAGTGAAACTGATTTACACAGTACTTGGTTATCTAGTGTCCTAGAAGCTTTCATTCTTGTTGGCAGAACAGGTATTTTGCAGCTAGCACGTCATGTAACATTTTAGGAGTAAGATAAACCCACAAGTTAGAGCTGCAGCCTCTCTTGATTTAGCTTTTAAGTCAAAACCTGAAACTCATGGGAAATTACAGAGATCATTTCGATCTAATCTAGTACAATTCCTTTGTGGCATATGAAAACTGTATCTGTGTAAGCAATGAAGAGGGGTTTTACAGCCTGAGGGGGGCTTGGGAGGGATTTTTGAGAAGTTTTTATCTTTTCCAATTAAGAAGGTTGAAACTTCTTACAGATACATAGGGGAAGAATGAAAACAGGCTGGGAGTTTACTGCATTGTTTGTTTGTTGAGCTTCTTGGTATTTTCCTGCATAGTTATGCTACTTTACAAGTAACAGCTCTCTGTCTAACCTCCAGGATCTTACTCACTGCTGCCCATAGAAGTTCCTCAAAACCACAAGCGTTTCACCTGTGACCTGACCCAGGCTGACCGCCTTGCTCTTTACGATTACGTTGTTGAGGAGACAAAGAAACAGAGGTCCAGATCCCAGATAACAGAAAATGACAGTGATCTCTTTGTGGATTTAGCAGCAAAAATCACCCAAGGTTTGAAGAATGACCTGTTGTTGAATTTATGGCTCAGAACTTTTAGTTTGTCCAGTTACATGAGTTTTGTTGATAGCCAAACAGCCAAACAGAATTGATTGTGCTTTTTTCTTTTTTTTTTTTTTTTTTTTTTTTTTTTTTTTTTTTTTTTTTTTTTTTTTTTTTGTGGAGAGCATACTGTTTTTAAAAGCTACAACAAAGATCCGGGATCACAAAATGCATGATGTTTACCTTCTTGGAAAGCCTCAGTGCTCTGCCCTTGGCACATGTATTATGTGTATCTCAGTGCATGGATCTTCTCTCTTTGCTGCAGCTGACTCCAGGTTGCTTAATGTTGCCAATGTGCTGTGCAGCTTGGAACAGTTATTTGCTGTAAGACATGATAAAATTAAAGATTGCTTAAGAGTAAAAGCTGAACAGGAGAGGAGAGGTTGGCAGTCATCCAGGTGGAGCTCTTGAGCAACATACTTTGGTGTTGGTCTGGGACCTCTCATCCCTGTTGAGTCATGCCAGTTTGTAACTGTACCAAGAGCAGCAAAAGCATCTGTGTCACCCTGCAGTGCCTAGGAGATGTGACAGTGCTTGTCATCTATGCAGATAACTTCTTAACAGAATCTGGCTTTCTCATTCTGTGTCTTACTGTAATACTGGCTTTGCAAACATGACTCGTATTTAGAAGGCGTTTGGCCAAATCACAAGCCTGTATATTGGTGTGGATCACAGTGTGGAGACTGAGATCACATAACAGCATTTGCCTGGTGGCTTTTTACTTGTGTATAAATAGCCAGCAAGGTTGGAGGAGGAAGCTTGAGATAAATTCACCATAGTTACTAAATACAGGAGGAACTTGAGAAAGAGCACGATTATTTTATGTTCCTGAACGTATGAGGCCTGCATACCTGCAGGTGCTAACATCCTGCTCATGACAGTTTGTTTTACTCCCAATTTTTTGCTAGATGATAGTCAGAAAGGTCCAAAGTCCCATCTTGAAATTCTGGCTGAAATGCGAGATTACAAAAGGCGGCGGCAGTCATACAGAGCTAAGAATGTTCATATAACAAAGAAGTCCTACACTGAGGTGAGATTGGGAAAACAAAAGGCTTTTTTGGACAAAAGTGCTTATTATATATCAGCATAAACAATTATATTCTTTTTCAAAGACAAATAATGTGTCCTTCTCTGCTTCTTGTATCCTGATTTGTTATTGTTGCAAACTATAGAGGAATGTTTTTCCTTTGTTGCAGCAAGTTACAAATAATGAGCATTTCTAACTGCTAAGTTTTGAATGTGAAAATGCCAGAAGGATATAGCTCACTATTATAAAATGGTGCTATTTAAATTTATGCTGAAACATTTTTCTGCAAATAAGACTTTCTATTCAAACATCTGATGTACAGGGTGTGGGGGAGATTTTTGTGAGGTTGGGGTTTTTTTGAGATGTTTACAGTTTGTTTAGTGCTAGTTCAGGCACTACCATGACATGTTTGTTTTTAACGTATCTCCAGGTGATTCGGGATGTGATTGGTGTGCATATGGAAGAACTCAGCAATCAGTGGCAGGAGGAGAATAGGTTGGATAATGCAGAGATATGTGAAGGAGGGAAGTCAAAGTCTTCAGGAAGGTATGCCACAGCTAACAGCTTCTTCAGGCATGAAGCAGATTGTAATTTTATCTTACCACCTTCTTCTAATAGCACATACCAACGTTATCTGAGTCATATGCATGGTTTATTTTGTACTAATTCTATTAAGTCTTGCTTGAGAAACTCTGGGTGCATGAAGGATGGAGAAAAATTAATAAATATCTTTCTTTCAGAGGTAAGTAGGTTAGTTGCAAGTGATTCAGCTGAACAGGTAGTTTCTGGTGGAGCTGGGGGATGAATAGTGCTCCCTGCCCACATGCGTATATATGTTGTAGCTGGTTACAGAAGGACACTTGGAAATACAAGTACACAATTTCTTACCCTTCCCTACCACATGACATGTGCTAGATATATTACACCTCCGAGTAAAGTTTTCCATAACATAGTAAATATGGGGAGGCTTTACAGTTCTTATCCCTGCAAATGCTGCTGTGCTAATTGGGAGGGTGTTTTAGCTATACATATTTCTGCTGTGTCAGGCAACACTGCACACCCTTCCAAATGTTTGTCACTGAAATAAACATGGAGTCATGACCTAGTGATTGCCTATTTGTGCCTCTTCAGCAGGTCTTTGAGAGGAGAATGTTATAGTGCTCTGCCACTCATTCATCTTCATTTTAATGCTGGGAACAGAGTGTCTAGTGTGTTTCAAAAACAGTCTGCCCAGGGAGATCCTGGAGTCTCCCTGTCTAGAGAAATTCAAAACCCACCTGAACACGTTCCTGTGTAACCTGCTCTAGGTGACCCTGCCTTGGCAAGGGGAGTGGATTAGAAGATCTCCAGGGGTCCCTTTCAACCCTAACAATCCTATGATTCTGTCAAATCAGGACTTTGGTTCTCCAGCTGTAGGTTGCAGCTTAAGGCAGGTGCTTGAAGAGTTAAAGATTTGAAGCAAAACAGAGTGAACCCCTTCTACTGCCTCCTGTTTCACAAGCAGAGGTGTTAAGGAGCAGTGTTCATAGGAAATAATTGGATTAAATGGAGTGCTGAGATACACACATGAGATGTGCACATGGACTTTGGGCCTCTTTTGGGAGGTATTGTATTTCTTAGATAGATAAGCTTAATAAAAGATATGTCTTCTGTCTTACATCAGTAGTATGTCACTATATTACAAAACTGGTACTGGAAACAGTGTGAAACTGTTTTTATTGATTAAAATCACTTAAGTTTCTTTTCAGAAGGGAAGACAGGCGGTCAGCTTCGGTGGACTCGCGGCAGTCTGGGGGAAGCAGTAAGGATACGGAGTGCACGAGACACAGGAGAGACACCAGCAGGAGTCCAAGTAAACGAAGGAGGAGTCGGGAGAGAGGCAAAGACAGAGACTCTCGGAGAAAAAGAGAGAGGTGAGCAGAAACAGTGACTCCTGCTTCTGAATCAGGCAGCTGTAGCCATTTTCTATGAGAATTTAGTGCAGAGGTTGAGCATGTCTAGTCCAATTAAAAAGCTAGGCTAACCGCATGTGCAGTATGAGGCTACTAATACTAAACAAAACATACTGTGAGATCACAAACTGTGATCTAGACTTCAGAATTTACTGTCACATCTGAAAGGTGGCACTTCTGCAGCATGCTTGCAGGGCTGCAACAGTACTGTAACAGGCTGTTGATTTTACTCCTTGATCAATATGGTTAAAGGGACAGTATGTTTCTCATCCACAACTAAGTGCCTGTCATGTCTAATGCTGGTTTCTACTCTAGTTTGCTTCTAGATCTTAATAAATAGTATTATTTGTTTCACTAGTATGCAAACATTAACCTTTCCATATTAGATGCTTCAAAACAATGCTGTTGCTCTTCAGTACTTCTGGACATACAATTTAACAAAAGAAAACAAATCTGGACCACACCCTGTAATACCATTAACAAAGACATATTTACATCTGCAGGACCACAGGTGTGTGGGACCTGTGTTTGAGCAGACATGAGGACTGTTGTGCAGAAGAAATGCTGCCTTGCCCCTTGTGTTTGGGTAGATGCATCACATAACTGTGTGGATGGCAATGATGGCTTGTCTCAAAGCTGGCTTCATTACACCGTGATGCCATTCATCCTAAACTAACTGCCACTCTGGCACTGCATGACAAGGCTTGATTAAAGCAGCATGGAAAATAAACTGTCTAAAAGCAGTTTACTTTCTTTCCTTAGAGGAGGACATGACTACATTTAATGAGAGTTTTCCATTTTCCAAGTTGTTTTTTTCTCTTCACACTCTCACTCTGAGCCTAACAGGCCACACAATGTTTATGTTTTTGTTTCAGGGATGAAGACAAGTATTACAATCACAAAAGAAGAAAGTAGGAACAAGAACCTGATGATTTTGTTTGTCAGCTGTTCAAAACATAACTTCCACAAGAACTATTGTTACTGCTGTTTTGCCCAAGACAGTAAAGATGTGCACATAATATTGGTGTTGCATCACACCTGTGCCGCTTGGAGATGAAAAAGTGCTACAGTTGGTCAGGATGGAAGCAGTATATGTGTAAATCTGTAACATTTATACATCTGTTAATAAATTATATTGATCTCTCATGTATTTGAGTTATTCTGACAAGGCTGAAGAATAAAATTTATGAGAGGTTGTACTTACTGGCCCTCCTGGCCCATAAGTATTGGATATAAAACAGAGCTAATCCCTGGAGTCCAGATCAGTTACGAACAGGGAATGCATGAAGAGAGCTCCCCCTCCTACCTAACACTGTTACCTCTAGGTGACATTGCCTACTTACGGCATGTACCAGAGGGCAGATTTCAGAGTTCTCCAATAGGATAAAACATCTTCAGCTGCAGCTGGTGTTAAATGGACAGTAACACAAAAATTAGTGTTCCCAAGGTCATGCTCGAAGAAAATTCGGATCAATACAATCTGGAAAAGGTGATGAGAATGTAGCTCTCCACAGAAGCTAGGGGGGAGGCACCAAGGGCACTTGGAATATTGCTGAGTACCATATTCAAACAGCAGGTGCATTTCCTTCCAGCAATAACTAGGAAGACTTCCCATCCTGTGGACTAACATACAAATGTTTGTGATAGAGGTTGATAAAACAGGCTTAAAACATGCAGATAGATATTAAGGATGTACAGTTCTGTTAATTCTTCACAAAATCTACTTCAGCAAAGTCAGTCACCATCAGCCAAGCTTCTTGCTTCAACTATAAGAGAAGACAACAATAAGAACAACTATAAGATCCATCTTTCCTAAAATACTTCTGTTTGTTCCAAAGATGAACAAGAGAGGGCACTTCATGTTGCTCCTGGTTGTGGCCTTCTCAGTCAAAGGGAATCCTTCCAGTTTTACTGTAGCCTCTAGTATCCTCTTTCATACCTCAGTTGTTTCTGCAATTAACTGTAATTATCTGTCACAAAATAGTTGGTCTAGTTTTGATGGATTTAGGCTTCTATACCTGCTACAGCAGCCTAACCAAACAACTCTGTGTCAGGTATTCCTCACCTATGTGGCAAATGCAGTAGCTTTACCTGTCAAAAACAAGATATATTTTAAAACATCTTTATTTAGACAAGTTTATCCAAAAATGAAAAAAGGCATTTAAGTTCTGAAAGGGTTCTAATTAGAGGGAAAACAATATGGAACCACTGCAGTCCTTGCATTGGTTTTGTCTACCAGCTCAGCCACAGGGTTCTCATTAAGTTCTTTCAGTAGGGCCTGGTAAAACAGTTCAAATAGAGCATGTCCAGGCAGACAAGGTAGTCCGAGGACCAGCTGTATTTGTGCCAGAGTCAAAATGAAGTTAGAGCTACCCAGAAGCATAATCAGAAATGCTCCAGTTACAGCTGCCCTGGCTTAACTCAATTCCATGTTTTACTTAATCAGTTATGAAATGTAGGTAGGAAGCTCGGTAACAAAAACTTTTGCTCAATTCAAGATAAGCAGATGAGTGAAGGGGTTGCTCCCTAGGGGTGGCCATCAGTATCTGAGAGGCTGGAGAACAATATAACCATGAACATCCCCTGAAGGGCCATCTCAAGAGCAGGACAAAGAAAAGGAAATGCCAGAGAAGAGGATCACGTTGTTCTGAAATGTGCAAATTACGGCACTTTGAACACAAACTATTTTCTTGAACTTATTTATTCCTTCTTTTATTTCTCCTCTCACCTCATGCTGAAGAGTAGGGTTGATCAATAAAATATGAAGGAGTATGGCAGGAAGTGTCTGATCAGCACCATGCCAGAGTGTTTGTCCCTGGAAAGGAATAAACCAAAATTTTTAAATGTCACTTTCACATGGTAAATCCTAGTGTGTTGGAAAGATACAATTTAGGGCTATATGAAATGCAAGAAAAAGAGGCAATGATTAAAAAGTGTTTCTTACTAAACCTGTCAGTCTTATAACTAATGATGAAAAAGTTCATTTGTATGCTCTTGTTTGGGAGCTCCCATGAACTTGGAGCTGGTGGCAATCTAAGGCAGTGTATGGAGTTTGCATGGCAATGTTTTCTGGGGGGCAGGTGGGGGTCACAGTGCTGCCTTCTGTGAGCTTCTGAGAGAAGCTTCCCCCATGTTCCAGAGAGCCAATGCCAGACAGCTCCAGGACAGACACGCCGCTGGCCAGGGCTGAGCCCAGCAGCGATGGTGGTAGCGCCTCTGAGGTTGTGTCAGCCCACCCTGCACAGAAAGAACAGTTCCAGAGAGATGGTGGGAACAGTTAAGTGTCTGTATGCAAACATGCTACGCAGGCAACACAGGGAGGACAAGCCTGTTACAGATCTGTTTTAATTGGTGTAAGTGCATTTTGTGTGACCTATCTGTGACTATGGATGCAATGAGAGAGCTCCTAGTCTCTCTCTCTGATTTATGATCTATGTTCAATCAAAGAAACAGCCCAGAAGATGCTGCTGGTCCCAGAAGCAGGAATATGCAGATGTTACAAGCCTGTATATAATAGCTTCCTACAGGGCAAATTATACCACCCTACAGAGACTTCAGTATTTCAGAGAAAGATGGATAAATAACAATTTATCTTTTAACAGTGCAAAGGCTGAAGTTGACAAAAAATAACTCTGCATATTTTTGATACAATCTTAGTCAATCCTTACTCCTGTCATCATGGCTATGCCCAAAAGAAAATGGACCTGAAATTAAAGGCTTATGGAGAACCCAGAGGCAATTGATACATTAAAATTCACAGATTTTTACTTACGCTTGTTCTTTAATTCCATTGAGGAATGCATTCATTTCTGTCTCTGATATCTCTCCATCAATACTGGCCAAATACGAATAAAGGAACGAGAATGTTTCGAAGGGAATTCGAGCTGCACCGCCTTCTGGGTCTCTTGTTAGGATCTCACAGGCCTGTTTCATTGAACTCAGTAAGGACTGCAGGGGGTTCCAGCAAGAAATGAAAAGAAAAGTATCAGAGCCATGAACATCCTTGCATATCATGGCAAAATCCACACTGTAAGCCATTAAAGGGAGGGTAAATGAGATGAAAGTGTTATCATTGTTGCCTAGCTTTAAACCCCAAATTTACTCTCTAGTGCAGGTCCAAGGATGGAAACAATAATGTAGTTCTAATAGAGACAGGAGTAAAAAATACCAGAATCTTGTGATGGTTAAAGATTGCATAGGGTAATCTGAGCTCTCTCTCCTTTAGGGCCAAATTGCTCTGTTCTGCTATTGTAAAAGCTCCAACATCATTGTATCTAGTAAAAGATCTTTTTGTGTGTGTGTATATTACCTCAATGGTTCTAAATGAATTCTCAACAGCAGTTAAGACAGATAAGTCTACAACCCCCAGCAAATAAATATAAGTTTGGTGATTTTATTATGATATTCTATTATATAATTTTTAGATTATATTTTGGCTGATATTTACTGTTTCCCCTATCTCTGTGCAGGTTCACTTTAACAGACAGTAGAAAAAGCACTGAGGCAAAAAGCATTTAAAGAATATTTCAGTTTAGTCAAAGGCCAATAACATCAGAGTTACCTTTAAAACACATGCCTCAAATTATTAGTTCCAAATATACTTTGAAAAAATCCTTCCTTTAATATGGTGTTGACAATCCAGTGCCCTATGCATGCTGAGCTATATCAAGAAAAGTGTGGAAAAATTCAGCATTGAGTTTCATTTGATCAAAGAATGAATTGGATGCCATTAAAGAAACAAAAAAGTAAAACCACACGCACCATATATATCCAAAATAGAAAAGCACAAAATCAAACCCACACAGGCTTTCTTTAATCTAAGCCTTAATATTTTTCACTGCAACTTTTTCAAAATTTACTCTTACATTTTCATTAACAAGCAAGCAATGTCTATGTAAAAAGACAGTATTTCCTAACAGGAGAATAGCAATACTTAAATAAATTATCTGTTTAAGATCTAGAACACAGGCCAGAGAAGTGTCATCTTATAATACTTTAACTGTTCTACTTAATGCATCTCCTCTCCTGGAAGGCTTAGGGAAAAGAGAGGCAGCTGACTCTATGTTGGCCAACTCTACATTTTGCATTTGGCTACCCCTCTACTGCGCTTTCTGGTCCTGCCACCCCAAACTGCCATGGTCTCTCTCTCTCACAACACAGCAAAGTTATTCATATCTATTTTGGCAACTTTGAAAGACAATTTAACAGGCTACCTGTGTGGTCATTTCTCCTTTTGTAAATGCTTTTGTAAAAATTCATTGATGCTTTACAAAAAAGATACTTCAGACTGGTGCTCTTAAGAAGTTCGTATTTGTCTACTCTTGTATCTCAACCGTGACCCTGTTTGTCTGTGAACACAATTTATAGCTGCAGGAAATGAATGTAAATTTCTCGTGTATGTCTTTCTCTCTGGTTTAGGAAACTAAGATCTAGGTTTCATTATGTAGTACCGAAATCAAATAATTCACTTAATATCCAAAAGGATGGTGAGATGGTGAAATTTAGTCTGTCTAGCTCCATCAGAATGATGTTCCTGTGACTCCATTTTTGATTTTGGTTTATTTGGGTTTTTTTTTGCAGGAGAGAGGGGTTGTTGTTTTTTAGATAAGCAATGTTGCTGTTACTATTTTTAAATGAAGAAAAGAGCCCAAATGACAAGATCATTTTGGGAGGGAGACTGGAATCAAGAAATACAAATTTGAAATAAAGACAGACAGACAGATGGACAGACAGATAGATAGATAGACAAACAGACAACTGCACAATTGGATCACCAGGCCAGGTTAACATTCAGGGCTTCCAGATACCGCAACATTCACAAAATGTTATTTCACATATATTTTCTTTTTAGTACCTCTTCTTCCCTACTGTAGAAATCATTAGAACTATTATACTTTATAAGAACATCAGCTTAATGCATTTTATAATCTTTCATTCTGTTGAAATGCTCTGCTGAGATTTTATTACTGACATTAAAAGAATTAAGTGCAGCTGTAGTAACATTAAGTGCTGCTGAGAAAATTTAATTGGCTACACAATCAATTAAAAATTGGTTCTTTAATTTCTCCCTTCAGTTCTCCTTCATGGACATTTACACTGATGCCATCAGCATCATTCCTCCATCATCCTCTCTCACACAGTACAAGCTCTCTGCAGACACACTTGCTCTTCTACCGAGGACTTAGCCATCCTTCTGGTTAAGTTCCCCAGACCAAAATCTGATGGACAACTGAAGTAAACACGCAAGCCACTTTACCAGCTGCTGCAAAAACAATCACCATTCCCCAAATCCATCTGCATTAATTGTTCTATGGTCTATCTTGTATATGGATCCTAGGCAACCACTTGTGTTTGGATATGAGGGCTCCTGCTGTGAACGTACCCCACCAAGCATGCTGCACCCAAGTGCCAGAAACTTCATCCATTCCACCTGCTCGCCAAAACTGTCCAATTGCAGGATAGCTTCCAGCTGCTCCTCTGGCAAGCCCAAATGCTTCCATTTTTCCCTCAGTTCTGCAACAGTCACCATGCCTTTGGAAGAAAGCTTTGAACAAAACATGGTACCACAATAAGAACTCTGAAAACCAGAAAGAATTTAAGAGCACAGTGTCTTCCCAAAATACTTCAAATACTTGACAGTCTCTCTCCCCAGCCATCCCCAACACATCAGCATTCCTCAACGGCATTGTGCATTTGAACAGAGAACAGCTTGTACCTGTTTGTGCAAGACCTTAAGGAGTCCTGGGGTCAAACCAGCATCTTTTTTCTCTGTTGTTAATGGCATTTCGAGCCTCTCCTTCACAGGAAGGGGTTCACCTTTAGATAAGGCTGAAAAATACCTAAGTGAATGGGAAGAGCAACACCCCTCAATGCTCATGGCCATTACAAACTGCATAGAAGTAAATGCTCTTACAGTTCAGTGCAAGAATCTGCAGGCTCCCCCACAGGAGCAGCAACACATGGTAAGCTTCCTACATGCACAACTCCCATATTCCTGTGCCCAAAACCCACAATATTTAGACTTTACTTGCTCCTTTTCATGACACTCTAATAATTCTTAAGGCATTTAACTTACTTTGTGCATGATATATTCAATTCTTTTGATTGATGAACGTGAGGACTTATCTGTTTAACACTCCCCTTGTGCACTACCCAAAATGTACACCTGCCTATTCACATTGCAACTCTCTTCTCAGCATTTCTGCTATTTCTGTCCACTCCAAAATAAAATTTAAGAGTAGAGCATAAAGGGCAGTGGATACACATCCTTTTAATTATAAGGCTGTCAACCTTAAGAGCTGCCTCTGCCTTAACTGGCCAGCAAACTGAATTGTGCAAGGAGAACTCAGTTTTTATTCGGGTACATCTAATTTACAAGTTTCTCCACTTGTCCTGCCTCATCTGCCCTGGTCATCCCTGTCCATGTCCAGGCTATCCCATGCTGTGCAAATACTTGCTAAAATACACAGCAGGCAGCACTCCAGAACTGAATTAGTGCGACTATAGAAATGCAAAGTATGCATGTACAGATAACACCCGGGCTATTTTTCAGCCAGATCCAGTTCCTCATCTGATTATTCGGAGGCACAAGCACTACAACACCGGCAGCACGTGTGAAGCCACAGCTTTGCTCTGCGTTGCATGGCTCCCAGGGACAGATCTTGCTCTGCCAGGTACACGGGAGCACGCTCCAGGAAGAGGGGCTGCGATCAGCAGCAGCCGCGCTCCCCCCCACCTGCGGGGCTGCCCGCGCCGAGCTGCTGCAGTGTTTAGGCAGAGGTCGGGGCTGGCCGCTGGCGTGGCCTTGGCAGTGCCGGGCTGCCCCTGCTCCCGCCAGCCCCAGTCCCAGCAGGCTCCAGCTACAGAGGTAGCCGCACCTCGCTTCCATCACATTCCTAAGAAACGCACACCATTTCAAGGTGGTCCCGCTGGCTTTCTCCAACATGCAGTGGTAACAATTCAGCTTCAGATTATTTTCTTTTTAACAGAAAAGCCAGACTCCAGCCTGGCTTTCTTAACAGCCTCCCCTCCCTCATGTACATGGTACAGATGATTTCCAATCCCCCCAGCTGAGAACACCTTACAGATACCTTTCAAGACTTTGCCCACACAAACCACAGGGCAGGAAAAAATTATAGTGAACAGCTGAGATAAAAGAAAAAAAAATAGATGTTACAGGAGAAACATTTAAACATCTAAATCAACTTTATGGCAAGAGATTTATTATGCTGATTATCACTTTAAAGGTGCAATTTTTCAGGCACTTTTCCCAGAAAGAAAGAAGAGAAACCTAACCAACCTTAAGAATTAGAAAGCTAATGTCTATTTTTTCCTTTAAATTCCAAGAACTGAATCTCAGATGAGAGAAGAAAAACCAAACCAAACCAAAAGGAGAAAGAGTTCAGGTTCTTTCAGGTAGAAAAACTAATAACAAAAATCAAATTAAGATGCATTTTTCTGTATGGAAATCCAGCTATTTCAGAAGTAAGCCAGCTCTAAACCTCAAGGAAACAGAAAATAAATAAAATACCACACCATTTTAAAAAGACTTAAATGCTGCATTAGTACACAGAAGTGTATATGCAGTGTATACGCTGATGCAATATTCAAAGCTAAGTCCACTATACCATAAAGAGGAGATGAGGTTTTGAGGGTCCATATGTGTAGCTCTCTGTCGTTAGGTGAACATCATACTTACGCAGCTGCCCACTGCAAGACATCAAAAGGCTGAGTCCTAATAGCAGCTTTAGTAAATTGCTTCAGAATATCGGGTAGCTCTGGGGGGATTTTGATCTGCTGAGCACAGAACATGGTTTCTGGAAGAGGCATGGTGTCCAGTCACAAAGACCTGAAAGAAATAAACCAGCAGTTCACAGATGCAGAATGTGAATGAAAAACTGTGTGTGCACATGGGAGTGAACAGTGCCTGTCCCCAGATTCCCTCCTGTCCTACTCGATAGCTGGGGCTACTGGAGAGCGGACAGACTTGGAAGGGAAAACAGACAAGTCCTGCATGGCTCTAAAAAACTTCATGGCTACACCAAGTAAAACACATCAGCTTGGGCACCAATACCAACTGGGTGAGAACTACTGCTTTAACAGGTGACTTCAGACAATTTTAAACTGATTTTTCTCCTCAAACCTACCACAACAAAAATTTGTAAAATGGGCAGTCCTGGCAAGTCACACCACACATGCCAACATGAAAGGTATTTACATTGACAACTCACTACTGCACGCCAAGGAAAATCTTGGCATTTTTGTACAGATGCCAGAGTATGCAGATGACCAAGTCTGTACTGTGTTTATGTATTCAAAAATGCTGTAGCAAAAAGTTACTAATCTGTGCTGGTGACAGACTTTACATCAAACAATTACAGTGACAAACAAAACATTAATGTGTGCTGCAAGCACATATCACACTTAGCTCATACAGCTCTATAGGTGTTTCTGTCTCTCAATGAGAGACAAATGTAACTCATTTGCTACAAGGAATCCTGTTCCCCAGGATCCAAAAGAAGGGACAGAGATAAGCTGTTGTATGGTTCTTCTCCCATAGCAATGGAGCGCATTTCGGTGGGAAACTCTTCTCATCATTTCCAGGACAAACTATGGCATGCTTAAGTTGATTTAGCAACAAGAACCTAAAATGGTTAGTTATTTGCAGAAAGGAGGAGCGGTAAAAGCAACAGCATTAAGTAAGTAATCAGGAATTGTGTAACAGAATCCTCTATTGCTTTAGATTTTTTAAAGATAAGAGTACATGGCAGGTGGTTTTCTCACATGAATTCTCCTGTAGTGGAAAAGAAAAAAAATTAAAAGTCAGCAATAGAGCAATGGAACTGCTGTGACTCAAGGCTCCTTTGAGGCTGAAACCATATTTAGAACTTTATTTATGGAGAAATACAGACAGGGTACAGCATCTTCATCACTCCAATGCAGCCAATTTGCATCAGGAACAGACTTCAAAGTGCACATTTAATTACCAGATTGGTCACAAGCTTTCAGTAATGATTCAAAAACATAGCTCTAGTCAAGGAATGAAGCTGAAGGCAAAAAAGCTGAGGATTTCAGGACAACAGAAAAACTCTGCAGAAGGAATACAGCTGTGTGTGCATGTACCCTTGGGAAGCAGTCAAAGAAAAGAATAAAATAAAATTGAAAAAAAAAAAATGCAGCGCAAGAGCTGCTTTTCTACAGTAAGCCATTAATCACAGAGTCTCACAGAAGGGCAGAGGTGGCCAGAGACTTCTTGGAGGTCAGCTGGTCTGACCCCTGGCACAACCTATGAGCAGGGTGCCAAAGATCCATGTCCAGGTGAGTTCCAAGAATCTCCAAGGATGGAGACTCCACACCCTGCTAGGCAACCTGTGCCACTGCTTGGTCACCCTCACAGGGAAAAAAAAGAGTTTCTTGATGTTCAGAGGGAGCCTCCTCTACATATATACACACACCTAATGATCAAAGAAAAGCACAGCTAGGTCAGGCAGCCTCTGCACCCCTTCACCATAACTCTGTCATGGCTTACTCTCGCTAGAGACAAAGATCAGCTCATCACTTTCACTTCCTGTTAGGTCTAATTTTCTATTCTTTTCCTTCCACGCACCCCAAGCCAGCCCCAGGTGTTCAGGAAACAAGGCCAAGGCGTGTCCGCACACAGACGGGACTGCCGAGCCCCGGGTACCCGCGGCCCATCCGCCCCGAGCTGCGGGGAGGCAGCGCCGGCAGGCAGCGGCCCCGGTGCGGCCCCTCGTAGGCCGGAGGGAGCCCCAGGGCCGCCCACGGCCCCAGCGCCCCGGACACCGCCGCGGAGGCCGCCCCGGGGCTCGGGGAAGGCCTGGACACCGCCTCTCACCTGGCCCGCTCCGCGGCCCCGCTGCCCCGGCAACGCGGAGGGACGGGCCGGGGCGGGCGGTCCGGGTGCTGGGCGGGGGAAAACTTAATGGCGGCGAGGTTTAAAGGGCAAGAGCAGCCGCTGCTTTGTACCAACTTTCGAAAAGGCCCAAACCATGGATGAGGGGATTGAGTCTTCTACCATTCGTAAATTCACAGACGCAGCCTGCAAGGTGGGGCGGAGTAGGCTGGAGGGTACAGCGGCTGGACATGAGCCAGCAGTGGGCCCAGGTGGCCAAAAAGACCAGTGGCATCCCGGCCTGGATGAGGGAAGTAATTTTTCCCGTTTGCGGCCCTGGTGAGGCTGCACCTCGAATCCGGTGTCCTCTCAACTCCGGGAGGAACTGGAGGGAAGAGTGACAAAGCTGGACAAGGGCCTGAAGCACAAGTCCTATGAGGAACAGCTAGGGAAGGTAGGGTTGTTTAGCCTGGAGAGGAGGAGTCTTGGGGTAACCTTATTGCTCTTTACAACTGCCTGAAAGGAGGCTGTAGGCAGGTGAGGGTTGGCATCTTCTCCCAGACAACCAGTGACCGAGTAAGGGAGCATGGCCTTAAGCTATGGCAGGGGGCATGAAGGCATTTTGGTTGGATATTAAGAAGAATTTCTTCACAGAAGGGGCAATTAGACAATGGAAGGATTGATCCAGGGAGGCGGTAGAATCACTGTCCCTGGTGGTGTTTAAGGAAAGACTGCATGTGGCACTTAGTACCATGGTCTAGTTGCTAGGGTGGTGTTCGGTCATAGGCTGATCTTGATCTCAGACATCTTTTCCAACTTGATTGATTCTGTGATTCTGTGAACATCTTGGCACCAAGTGGCAGAGCCCATGGTGGGGAGGCTGGTTCCTGCAGGTGCCTGGGTTCCCTGTAGCCTGCTGGCCCCTGCATGTCCCCTGGCCATAGGGATGCTCTACTGGGTGAGCAGTGTTAGGGTGGCACGTCCATCTTGCCTTTGGCATTCTTGCACCTCCTTTCCTGGCTTGGATGAAATAAGAAGAAATGCTGAGTGAGCTGAAAAAGAGACAAGGCAATGTATCCCCAAAAATTCCCTTTACTCCCAGCAGCTGCTGCTTCCAAGGACAGCTCAGCCACAAGCAACCTCTGGTTGACCAGTACTGCTGGTCAGGCTCCACAGTCCTGGACATTCAGGATAGCAGCACCACTGAGAGTCTGCCACCACCGAGAGCAGCACAGCCAGTGCCAGCTGCTTCTCAGCAGCTGCTGGTCCAAATTGACATCACGAGAATGGGGGCTCTCCCACTGCTTCATAATGCAAGGAACCAAAGTGCCCTCTCTGCCACAAAGTCTTCTTTCCACTGCAGATAAAAACAGCACCAGAGGTAACCTGACTGGCATCCTCTGTAAAGACACCAGCACATCTCTTGGTTACAAAGCAGTACCCCTCCTGTACCTTCTAACATAGACTGTAGACAGCCTGAGCACTCAAATCAACTTGGTAATAGGACCATTCACTTCAGAAAGCCTTCACAAGCCATTGCTCCAAAGAAACTTGGGTGCTGCATGCTCCAAACAGGCCAAGCAGTTACTGCAGAACCACACAATCTTATTTGAAACCAGTCCTTTTTAATCCACATTATGTCCCTGCTGATGAACATGCAAGGCCATGCAGGACAAAGACAAAATGGTGAGCTCTGCAAAGCAATAAGCACACATTTTAACAACTGTTTAATCTTTCATAGAACAGGAATACTTAGCATAAGCTACAGGCTAATTATTTGGCCTCAAAATACTTTGCAGATTCCTGTAACTAATGAAAACGGCAAACTTCTGACATATAATGACGTACATTTCTATCCTTTAGTTGTTTTAAAGCATCTACTCATTTAAGAACACTGTAGCAAGAAAAACATGAAGAAAACATTATCCTGCAGGAGCTTACAGAATAGAATTCAATTAAACTGATTTCACAGTGCAATTTTTCAAAGGTGCCTAGTGATAACAGATAAACAGCAAGATGCATATGATCTCTCATCTGTGGTCCTTGCACACACTCAAAACTATCCCTAAAATGCTCCAAAAGTAGATGCCATACTCTTAATTCTTCCAGCAATTTGGACCAGTGCAGTGAAATCATGCATAAAGCTGCCACACTTGTATTATGGGAAACAGCAGCATGTAGGTGGAAATTTTTTTCTGTATTTAATGAAATATATTTTCATAGAATCATAGACTGGCCTGGGTTGGACCTTAGCGATCACCTAGTTCCAACCCTCCTGCCACAGGCACGAGCACTTTCACTAGACCAGGTTACTCAGAGCTCCATCCAACCTGGCCTTGAACATTTCCAGTGATGGGGCATCCACATTTTTTCTGGGCAACCTATTCCAGTGTCTCATCACCCTCACAGTAAAGAAGGTCTTCCTAACATCTAATTAAACCTACTCTCTCAGTTTAAAGCCGCTCCCCCCTTGTCCTGTCACTACATGCTCTTGTAAATACTCTCTTTATATGAATCAATGCTGCTTCCTAGAAGTATTTCCTCCCACTGTATAATACTGAGTCTTGTATATAAAGAACATTTAAAAGTATATCCACAGATGTAATTGTTGCTTTATAGTAGCACTGCCAGAAATGCTGCTATAAAGCAGCATACCTTAGAATTTCTGCTGCTTCCTACTTCCATGACTCCTACTAGCAACTAGTTAAAATATCCCATGGAGTCTCCATTTTACTCCAGCAGTATTTTTTAGATCCATCACATTCCTTACCTAACCCTAGCAAGCCACTTAGGCAATTTGTATCTGCTGAACATGGCACACCAGTGCAGCTCTGCACTATTTAGGTTCTGGACAGAAACTCTGTCCAATATAAATAAAAGAGCTTTGCAGTGTTCTCTGGCTTTGCAAGCAACAAGGAATTCTAAGTAAAACTAGTGTCCTTTTCCAGGAACACAAACAGCCCTTGAAAGGCAAGTAATGTTAAATACCACCCCCTCTTCCCACACCTGATGTAGACACCTCCAGATGTTTGACTTCACCTTATATAGGGGAAAATGCCTCTGCAGCTTTGGTGTTGGCCAGTACTCAACTGGTAAGAGATAATAGCAGGTAAGCAGATAAGCAGAAAAACTGATATGCAGAGCTGTGAAATAATTTTGCCATTGCTCTATCTCTTCGTGTTATACTGAACTCAAAACATTCAGTTTATTTTGAAATGGTATTTGACCTCTAGAAATACAATCTTTAAGTTTTCCATTATTGAGTAACTTTGATTTCTGCATATAATTTCTCAATTTATGGTTACTTCTTAATGAAGAAATTAAAACCAGATGCAGAGTTTTAAAAAATTGCTGTTAACTATGCAATTCTTTAGTTGCTACTAATTAAGAACTGAAATGCCACAGTAAGAGAGCTCTAACTTACCATTATGCTTTGTAAAAGCTGTTTCCTCATCTGTTTCGGAAAACAGCTTCTTTTATTTTGCACCCTGAACTTCATTACACTACCAAGATTCAATTCCTTGTTTAATGTTTTTATTATTTCTATCATCATTTCTGCCAAGAACCTCACTCATTGCCCAGGCTGTGGGCATTATTCCCAAGTGGCCATTATTCCCAAGGCAAGGAGAACAAGAATACTCATCCTACCACAAAACCTTTCCAATCTGGATGTAAAAAAATGGACAGTGGCGTCTAAGGAAACAAAAGGATGCTGATCAGCATGCCAGGCAATCAAACCCCAGTCATTTGTGCTTTGTGAGGTACAGGCCTTTGTGAAGCTTTTTACAGAGTTCTCTGAAGAACAGTGTGGCTGCTGTGATGATTTTTATGAAGACCTTTAGGCAAGCATAGGGGAAGGCAAGGAAAGAATTAATGCACTCAGCAGAAAAGTGATGTGAGCACTGTAATAGGTTGGAGTTGGCATCTTACTGAGGAAGTCACTGACAGAGCAGTTACAGGTATTGAAGGCCCCTCAGAAACAAAATCAAGTACCTTTGGCTTCACTCAACAGAGAAAGATGCAGAGTTTTAACTATTTTTAATCAATATAAAATTACCTGTGTAAAAACAGTCAATGCTGCAATTAACTTTTTTCAATATGCACAAGATAGCTACAGAGCCATCTGACCGTTCTTGGATGAAGACCTGTGGAACTAACAACAGCATCAGATCCTCAACACACAAAGGGGATACAATTGAGCCAGTACACACCTCCAACCCCTCCAGTGAAGACCAAGGTCAACACAGATTGTGGTGGAAGAGCACACACACAAACAGACACACTTTCCCACTTGAAAAGTAACAGGAGCACACACTACTCTGCATCACTCCAGCACATATGGAAGCCACTGGTACTGCTCAACAGCTGTGTCAGAAACAGCAACTTAACTTACAAGCTTACGTCTCAAGTTTCTATGCCAGGGGAGTACACAGCACACAATAAGGCACACCACTGAAATTTAAAACCATTTATAAAGTACTGTTATTTAATTCCTGTTCTCTACAACCTCCATATTCTTTTGAAAAATAAAATGAGGAGATGAGATTTCTGAGAAGTTCACAATGAACAGTTCTGGAAACAAACTTCACCTGGGATCTGTAAAGCAGTGCAAATGCCAGCTCAACAGTTGGATTTGAAACCAGTTTTCCATTAAAAAAAAAGCAAATACAGATACTGTAAGCTACATAAAAATAGCTGCAGTTCACATTGCATGACTGGCCTGATTTGCTGTTTTCTTTCATGACTTGCAAAATATCAGTAGTAAGAAACAGCACAAAGGCTTTTTCTTAATAAATTTTAATATTAAGACCAGTTTGTCTCAATAAAAACACAGTTACAAGTACCACACTACTGCAAATTCTGCATGATGCACAGTAGTGCTCGCAACATTTGAGTGGCAAGACCATTTTGCAACTGTTTGTGAAAGGTATGTCAAAAACAGAATCTTGGCATAAGTAAGAATGTATGTTACCAGTGAATTTATTATTGTGAAAATATATCTGTCCCACAATGTACACCACTGTAAATAATAAAATGCAATATTTATGCACATCAAAAATATATGGGGAGAATATATACTCAGTTCAGCATTAAATCAGCAACAGTAAATGAAAAAAATATTTTGGCTATTTTTCTATGATTTCATTTCACTGGAAATTTTCTAATAAATCACTCCAAAGGGTAATATTTGTGGTTCAAAACCACCAGGACACCAGTAATTCTGTAAAATAGTATGGATCTGAGAGTGACAGCCCAAATCCTCCTGCCACTAGATTCAGATGCATTTGGCTTGTGCTCGCTGCCTTAGAACATGAGTCCAGACACCAAAAGAATGAACTACCACCATCACGGCCTGGACCACATTAGCTCATACCATGTCAGATCAGAGATGCAACATCAATAAAAGGAGATGACTTTAAAAGCACCTGCCAGATTCTCAAGTATTAATTATATACACACATGGTAAAGTACAGAATACTGAAGGAGAGTGTACTGAATAGCAAGTTAAAAGTTCCATCCATTTTCTCATTACTGCAACGGATATTCACATTTTCCACATTGGTCCAGGAAAGATACTGCAATCTAAGCATGTGATTTGATGCTACTTAAAGCTTTGAGATACTGTTATGTGTTTTCTTTATCTACATAACCCCCACCCCCATCCCCAAATATTACTGCAAAAGAACTCTATCTACATATAGAAATAACACAGACTTGGTTTGGTGGCTCTTGTTTGACTGTGTTCTTGCAAAGAAATCTGCTAACTTTTCCTTGCCTGTTTAATAGCATATGTATTTTCCTGCCCCTCAGGCCATAAACGGTACATGATAAATCACTTCTTCAGTATTATTCCCGTAAAAATTCACAGTGACCAATTCTGAGAGAATTTTTTTTTGGTTGGGTTTGGTTTTTTTAAAAGTAATTGTGCAATATAAAAATCATACTACAATTTTCAACTTTGGTAACTTACAGAAAAAAGATTTCATGCCATTTAACTAAGGATCAGGTCAGGACATTGCTTACACTATGCTCTTTGTGCTGCGCAAGCACATCAGTTAAGGTTCATCCCTTTTCTTGAGATCCTGAAATATTATAATATTGATAAGAAATTGGCTACAATTTAAGTTGTGAACCTATTTAATTTTTCTTGGTACCTTTAAATACTTCCATCACCTAGCCTTAGTAAATTTTTACTTACTGTTTCAATTCATGGAATCCTGATCTCAAAGCAAACATCCACCTACCCCCTTCAACCAAATAGAAAAATCCAGCTGAGCCTCAACAAGTACATCTGAATTCTCAGAAGAGGAAATATTTTCTTGATTTAACAGCAACTGTACAATATTACAAACTCTGACACATGAAAAACAATCAGGCAATAGAAAAATGTACAACAGCTTTGGTGTTATACAAAATAATAAAAAAGACTGGACAGCAAGATACATAGTTCATTATGTTCTCAACACAGCAACTTCATTGCTGACTGTAAGACAGTTATTTACTTTCGATATTCTCTACGTGGCCTTCCCACTCATGAAAAATCATACTGTATTACTACAATAAGAACTGTTATGAACACCATAAAGTAAGCTCCAAATTTTATAAAAACATCTTGCCTCTTCGCACTATTGCTTTGTGGCACATTGTCAACAGAACAGCAGTCCAAAATAAAGTGACAACTAGATTTAATAAATTAATATACTTTTAAAAGATGTACAATGCACATTCTTTTTAATCCAAGGTTTTAGGGTGTCAGGACACTTCTATATACACATGTACAGATCTCAGACAGCATTTACAACATCAGAAATGCAGATAAGAAACAGAGCCTTAACTGCTATCTGGATGCTACCAACAGAAGCCAAAACACTGCTGAGAGTATTATTGGGAGAGATATCCAAAGATGAGAAGAGTCTATGAAAAAAGGACATGTAAAGGCAAAGGGAAGGTCAAGATGTTTAATATGACCATCTATTCTTGTGAAGACTGAGGTGGAGTTGTTGATGTGCCTGGTTTACCAGACTTCCGTTCGTAATTCACAAGTCGTTGTCCAACAAGGTACCTGGGATCACAGTAAAAACAGAAATTAACACAAGGTAATACTATTTCGTAACACAAATCCACTCTATCTCCTTTGCTGCCAAAGTAATGTTTTCATTTCAATATTAAGTTATTCTATAAATTGTAAAGGAAGAACTTTAGCTGGTCCTTAAGCTTTCTTAAAGGGAAAGAAAATATCCTGATGCTACTCCATGGAAAGCTTAAGGGCTGCAAGATTCCTTTAGTGTGATATTGAAAGTTAACTATCAGCAGCTTAACAGTTTTCATACCATTCACATTATTCCTTTCTTCCTCTATATCATTGTTCCACACTTTTTGCCACCTAAATTCCTTTTCATGCTTCCTATCCGCATGCTAGTTCTGCAGGTACAAGAGCCCTACACACCTATGAATTAGTTGTTAAGATTAGTTGCTAATCTTCTTAATAACACATAGAAAGGTAATCAGGGTAACACCAAAAATAATGTAATAACAAAAAAAAGGTTCAGCTAAGCAAGATAACCAGAAAACAATAGGAAAATTATTCTTTTTATCAGGCATCTGAGTAATACAGAGTAATAATAACTGAAAACATCAGAAAACCATACAAAATTTGCTATGCACAAACTATCAAAACAACTGAACATTCTTTAACAGGTTAGTTGGACTAATTAGTAGAAAGAGTAAGAAAAACAGTTATGCAGAAAAGGTTGAAGAAATTTGAGGCTGAAGAAGTTTTATAAGCAGCAGCTTGAGACATGATTTGAACTTCCAGGTATGTTGTAATTCATTACATTCATTTGTCATTCAAGACTACAGATGAGACTAATAGTCAGCTTCATTTGTGGGAAAAAACATTCATGTTAGACATAGGGGAGTATCTTCCCTTTATAAGGACAGTCTATTCCTGTGTTTATCTACCTGAACCACAGATAAAACATCTGCTAAGAACAGTCTGTCTGTCTTAAAGAGTCATTTGTCTAGAGAACTTCTTAAAAACCCTTTTAGTCCTAAGTATCTACAACACCTGAATTTGACCTGAAGTATTCA